>APFE031749763.1:1105-19916 GCA_000404065.3 Pinus taeda
TCATTATTTTATGGTACTGATATGCAAAAATAATTCAAAGTGTAAATAAAGAAGATTTGGTAAAGAACTAGATAATACTCATTCACCCCCCCCTCTCAGTATTATTTTCAACAAAGGGTTTGCAAGTCTAAGTGCACCCTCCTTGGAGTAAGAAAAAATGCTAGGTAATAGAGTGGGTAGGTAGATGGGGTTGCAGAAAGCATCGTTTATGGCATTTCACTGGCCTAAGCAAAGGTAAAAACATGGTCCCAGTGCAGATTTCCTATTTCAGCAGTCTTACAACAACTTAATGAAGCATGTCTAACTTCCAGATTACCCCCATCACATTCATGGCTAACATCCCTATGCCACCTATGTTCATGAAAGAAGTCAAAGTCTTTTGTTGGTTCTTGTTTCTTTAATAGCCACATTTCTTGTGTAAAAATTCTTTTCATTTTGATCTACTTCCTAAAAACTAAGTTGATTTCATATAACAGCTTAGTATTTTACCCCCCTCATCCACCTTTTTTCACTCAATTAACTACTAATCTATCACTATTAACTCCTTAACCCCTATCCCCCTATTACTATTGGGAAATTGGGGCAAAAAACCCAAAATATCTATATTATCCCTTCCCCGAGCATTATAGCTCTATGTATCGTTTTGAATGTTTTCAAACGCTAAAACATTGAGCGCGACCCAAAGAGCGCTGGAAAATTAATCCTGCGATTAATCCGGGATTTGCTTGGATTAATAACCTAAACCCTCTTTGTAAATAAACCTGTGTAAAATCCCATTTTAACACGTAACTCTGCAAAAAACCATAAAAACCCACTTTTTATAATGTTCCGCCGGGCACACATTTCAGAAAATAATAATATTTTATTTGCCCCACATTCCGTATTGTCCTTGCATCTCATCAACCGTCGACCTTCGGATCTGGGCTTTCCCATCCGATGGCCCACATTCATATCAAACGGGCCCTGATCACCGAACCTTACTACCTGAGAAACTGTCAGAGGATGACATTAGGGATCTGTCACACGTCACCCCCATATTTTCTCGGTCCGCCCTCTGATAATACCATGACCGTATCCAGAGCGGTCCGAGAGACACTACTTACCGCTTGTGCTTTCTTGTCTGCCCACGTCACTGCTACGTCACGCCCACGTCAGTTCGACTCGACGCCCTGTCAGCACCCCCGCCCACCAGCGCTCCGACATGTCCGCCACCTATGCAATCCCCGTGGACCACTCATAGGTTGCCACGTCACTCGATGACGTCATGCTAACGTCACCCGACCCTGACCCCACCTGATGACGTCATGCTGACGTCATCCAAAAAAAAAGCGCCAATAACCCAAAAAGTCCATATTTTAGCCAAAATTCGTGTTTTTTGTCACTTTTTCCAAAAACACTGTTGCTCACCTCTACATGCAAATTACGACCATCCATCGCCAACCTGTAGAAATCGACTCGAAGACCGTTGGCGCCTTCAACCCACCTGCATTTGTGACCATTGCCGGCAATTCACCAGGTATTTATCCAAAGCATCCACTCCGCGCTTGGTTGTGTCCATAATTCTCCAAAACTGAATTAAAAAGAGTGAGGAACCTTATATTTACCAGCAAATCCCTGGTGACCAGCATTCATTTTCAGTTGTAAGGTCAAAACTCACCTGCTGAGCCCACATTTAGTCACATTTTCCTAAATTCACAGTCAGTTCGCGCATTCGTGGACTTAAAACCTGAGCTGCACTAATTCACTAGGAAAACAATGCTACTAGTCCCTGCATTTGCTCAATTAACTCTCTTTTGAGCATTTTACACTATCATCACCACAGTTTACCCCATTTTCCCTTACAATTTGCCTTACTTTTGCAAAAATACCCCTCTATGTTGTTCTGCCCACTGAAACCAGTTCTAGTACAAGTCATAAGTACTACTTAACCATGGAAACACCAGTAGCCCTGAATATTCAACCTCTGAATGCCCCACACAGAGAGCTAGAGTGGAAGGCCCTGGGTGATAGAGATTACCAGATGATAGACTCATCTGCCATGATTTCCAAATTTAATATTCACCTGCAGAATGAGTTAAAAGCCCAATATCTCAGTGGAGCTGATATCTTAGGGATTTGGGACTCCAACCTTCCCATTTACAATCTCCCTCAAGTCAATGTCCTCCCAGACTTGATAAATCAATTCCGTTCCAGCTATGGTCCATGTCAAAGAGCTGTTCTCAGCCCCTCAGGCTCAGTATTGTTCCATATCACCCCTGAGGCCATTAATGAGATGCTACACTTTCAAACTGCAAAGCCCCTAACTCCTCTCTCCATCAATGACATGCTAAAGAAAGGGGGCAAGTTGTCCAGTGCTCAGATCATCAAGATTAATCAGTTATTTGTTCAGCCAAAATTTGAAGCTGTGGGAACCCCTCATATAGGATATCAATATCTCAATGAGCTGGGCAAAATGCTTGTGGATTTGATCAGTTACATCTTGGGTTATGGGTCACATGAGGATGTTGATGAAACCATTATGGCCATGCTGTCCATATTCTCCCCTGGAATGCCTCCTGCTATGCACTATGATTTTGCTACATACATTGCCAATAAGATCCATGAACAATTGATGAATCTAGAAAGGGAAAATGTGTTTAAATACACTAGGTACATCTATCACTCGTTCTTATTTTATCATCCCGATGCTTTCCCTATTCCTCTCAAGAAGCTAAATGCCCAGGGAAACCCAAGGTCTGTAGTGTTTTGGTCTTCAGTCTTTCATCATGTATCTTTTTCACCTTACACCTACTGTGAATTCATAGACCTTTTTATCCATCCAGCCTATGACTTGTTATTGGGTGTCCCTCCCCCAGATTGACAGATGAGATGCAAAGGACTTCACCTCTCAAAGGCCTACAGCATTGGTGATTGGTACTTTTAACCAACACCATACATAAATCAGAAATAATATGGCTGTGAGTTGAACCCTTATAGGCTGCTAAGATATGTCCCTATGAGACTTTTTGCCTTAGAGTATTTTAGGTAGTTTGGAAATGCAGACTTTGTCCATTTCCACAGTAAAAACAAGAAGGTGCAACTAAAAGTAAGGAACCAGCTAGGCCCATTTCTACACAACAAAAGGGAGGAAGGATGGAAGGAAGCAGATTTGATCCTAGAGACCCTCAAATTGCAAACTAGTTTCCACTAGGTACCTTATGACCCTAATCATTTCCCTCAGGAGGGTAAAATACAAATTGGGTGGCTATGCTCACATGAGATTGCCTCATATTGAGAAATATGCCAATTCATTAAGCTAGAAAGAGGGCACTCTAGAAGAGCCAATGACTAGAGAGCAAATGCTACAAAGAGAAGGAAAGAATATTGAGAAAGAGGCTGACTTGGAAACTTGTGGGCAGGTTTCCTCTTCCTATCAAAGGCAACTTGGAGCAGCTGCCTCATCCTCTACAGCCCAGCAGTAAGGAGCCGAAACTGTTCAACAGGAATCAAGCAAGGATAAAGGGAAGCAGATGGAGCAGGAACAACCACCTCCTATAGCAGAAAAACAAGCAAAAAAGCAAGTAGAATAGCAAGAAAAAGGGAAAAAAGAGGGGCAACCAATACACCAAGAACAAACAGCTGAAGCCCCAATATCCACTGAGCAACAGGCTCAAGAGAATGTGCCTCCTAGGCAAGAAAAGATAGTGGAGGCCTCAGTGCTGCAAACTCCACAGAAAGAAGAAAAGGGAAAGAAGAGGGATAGAGAGCAGGAGACTCCCCTCACCACATCCACAAATCAAGGGGAGAAAAGGAAGAGAATGAATCCCCTCTCCGAGGAAGAAATGCCTATTGGGCAATCATTGGGCATGGGCCCACCGAGCATGGAGGCATCTGCCAGTTCCTTTCAGCAGGAACAAGAAAGAACCCTTGGAGGAGAGGTCAGCTCCTCGAGTCAGCAAAGGAGAGCTGAGACAGGCATCAAGCAACAATTCATCGACATTAAAAGGAGAAATGAGCCACTCAAGCTCCAGATCTACAACCACTTGCTTAAGATGACCCCTACCAATCAGCAGAGGCTTATGTCAACCTACAACATAACAGAAGGGAAAATGACCATGAGTCATTTCATGCCAACCATGCTGCAGCTACAGTCAGTTGCAGACTATATAAGAACCAACCTTGAGGTTCTTGCCAAGGACATCCACCCTGTGGGCCAAATAGAACTTCACAAGCAAACAGGTGAGATGGTATATTCAACACTGGAAGATAAAACCTTATTGGCAAATAGGTTGGAAAACAGCCTGAACAATACAGCTACCCAACTTGAGTTGGAGAAGGCATCCTCTCAGGCCAAAGACAACAGGATTGGGACTTTGGAGGATATAATCATAGAGCTTGGGCATGAACCAAAGGATCCAAAAGCTATACAAACACTACTGAAAATAAGAGATGCAGACCTTGCAGCTCTAAGAAAGATGATTAAAATCCCAACAACCCTTCACCCTCAAACAGAAGAGGTTGCCCAGCAAAGACAGGACCAGGATGTAGCAACATTGCTGCTATCACTGCACAAGCAGCTAGTGCAAATACAAGGGAAGCTGGAAGAGACAGAGGCTGCACTGCAGGCAGCCGTACAACAGAAAGAAGGAGGTCAAACTTCTCAGCCCCCTCTAGAGATCATAAACCTTGAGGAGCCCCCACAGACTACTGCTCCTCCCACAGGGCAGACAACTCCATCAACATCAGCACCAGCAGCAACCTCAGAGCAGGCTCCGAGCCTTGATATGCAGAAGTTGATGAGTGAAATCAAGATCCTAGAAGCCCAGATGACAGAGCTAAATCAAGCCAAGGAGAATTTAGCTAAGATCAATGAAAAATATGACAAATCCAAGCAGAATGTAGCTAAAAAAGGGAGAGAAATAAAATCTCTCAAAGAGAAGATAAAGGAGCTAGAGAAAGAGCTCACCCTTGACAAAGTGGTGGCTGAGGTCAAGACAGTTTTGTGGGCCAACATTGGCCAATCAATAACAAATCAGTGGCAGTATATTGAGACTATCCATGAGCAAATGGAGCTCATAGGAAAAGCACAAAAGGAAGTCCATAGAGCAAGGGCATCTCTAAGCAGTATGCCTGAGATAGCCAACAGAATGATCAACGTTCTTAATAACCGCACAGGTCCTCAACTGGCAGCAATAGGAATCTCCAACAAAACTTAAACAATCCAGCTAATAAAGAGGGTCCTCACATTGAAAATCCTGGTACAAACATTGGATAGAAGAAGCCAGGACATGCAAACAGAAGTCAACAGATTCATGGATAAGTTTGCAGCATTACAGGGTAGAGGTCTTCCTGGCTTGCTGAACAGCGCAGGGAGACTACTATCCCATGAGAATTATGCAGAAAGGGTGAACACATTTGCCACCAATCAGATCACTCAAGGATCAAGTACTTCAGAGGTAACAGGGCCAGCATCTGGGCAAAGTCTCTATGACAGAGTAGAGAACTTATTTTTTATTATGAATGAAATCAGATATTTGTTTGAAGTGCCTCCAAACTTCTACAAATACGCAGAGGCAGATGAAAACTTAGATGCAATTTTGAGAAATCAATTGCCTACACAGGAGTGGTGGACCAGAATGATACAGTTGTTGCTGTATATAGGAGGCTTTCATCAAAGTTTTTCATCAAAAAACATAAGTCATCATGTTCAGAAAATGTGATGCATACACTACGACTGGAGAAGAGTGGAATGAGCCAACTCAGCAGGAATATTCGGCCACTAAAAGTAACACTGACAGCTACAGGTAACAGGGTCGAGAAAGCTACAGCATGACAAAGCATAAAGACACATCATTCAACATTAATGTAGAACGCTCAACCGACTCAGTGGCCTCCAAAGGTCAAGAAGATTTCTGACAGAATTAAAGACTATTTATTTTATATTTAGGGCAGCAATAACTTCCTTATCTGCTATTTTGTAAAGTTGGTGAGCATATTTAATTTATCAAGTGACTCAGCAGTTCAGATATTTTGTAAAAACCGATTGTATATATTCCCCCTCGCATAAGCTTGCAAGGGTGGTTGTTGTTGTTTCTTGTGAAAAAGGAGAACTCGGCTGTAATTTCTGGAAGAATGATATAAACAAAGCTTGGAGTTTACAGGAATTGGGTCTTACTGATGCATGCTGTCTTGGAACCATTGAATGCTACAAGATTCTAGTGTTGTGGCTTAATATAATAAGTGTTCTCTATCTCTGTTAATGTTTTATTATTTGTTTAACTCACATCTCTCATATGTTGTTCTAAATCTAGGAGGAAAGAAAAAGAATAGCTAAGGATTTGTCCATGGAGACACCCTGATCTCAATCCGTCTTTACTATAAATGTTTTCTATGACTTCAACTATTTAATTGGAATTCTTAACTGCTCCAATAAACCATGAATATTTCACAGTTACTATTTAGTAATTCATGTATGCTACTAAGTAGAAATTGTTGTTCAAATTGTTATCACACTGTCCGTAATTCCATTTCCCACTGTTTCACTCACTAATCAGAAGTTATATTAGGAATAGCCATCTAGCCTTGTAGTAAAACTTTCTCCATCACAGGCACCAGGACTGTCTCAGATTTCTGACTCCATATGCCCAATGGACTAGCATCTTTCACACATTTCATGCCCTTCTCACAACAAGAGTTCACAACCAAAATTTCAAACAAAAAACTGAAACTTATAACTAGCCTAAAATCTTCACAAAACAGAGCTAAAACTTAAAGAGAGAGCCCTCTCTCATTAGAGGTAGGCTAGGACCTATACTCCAAAGCTTGTTTAGTGGTTACCCCGGCCGTATTCCCTTGGGAGTTACAGGGAACAACCTGGGTGTTAACAGTTGGAATAGAAAGGAAAAAGCTGCTAAAAATGACTTTGCAAAATAAGCTAATTCAATTGAAACTAGTGTAGGTATTGGTTCATCATAAGCTACTTCCAATCTCGAAATCTTTGAATTTTCATTTCTGTGAGCATTATATTTATGGAAACAAACATACATAGAAATTTAAAATGTGAAAACATTTTAATAAAGGTATCCTTGATTACATCTATTTAGACCTTTGGGGACCATCTCCTAAAGTATCTTTTGGAGCATCTTCATATTTTGTAACATTTATAGATGATTAATCTAGAAAGGTATGGATCTATTTACTGAAAAGAAAAGATAAAGTATTTGATGCCTTTAAGCAGTATACACCTTTGGTTGAAAAGAGCACTAGCATGTCAATTAAATGTTTGAGAACTCATAATGGAACAAACTTTACTTCAAAAGGAATTTGATAATTATAGTAGTGAAGTTGGGATCGAAAGAAATAAAACCACAATTTATAGTTAGCAGAATGGTGTTGTTAAAAACATGAACATGACTCATCTAGGGAGAGTAAGGAGTATGCGCAGTAATGTGAAGTTGCAACAGGAATTGTGGGTAGAAGCAGTTCTTACAACATGTTATCTCATAAATCGGTCACCATCAACTACAACTAGATGTAAGATCCCAAAAGAGGTATGGAGAGGTCAATATTGTTATTATTCAAATGTTAAAATTTTTGGTTGGGACACCTATTCTATTATTCCAAAGAATCAATGTTCCAATTTGTTGGATATGGTGATTGAGTTAAGGGATATAGATTGTGGGATACTACTACCCACAAAATCATCTTTAATAGAGATTTCATATTTGATGAATCATCACTCATAAAATAAGTTGGAGATGGTGAAATGAAACAAGTATAAGTACCACATATTCAATGAATTCAATTGGAAACTCAATCATATTCAATTGTGGAGGATCATGGAGATGTTCATGAAGAAACTCTTGCAAAAAAAGATGAGGATACGAAAATTTCAAAGGAAACTGAGGAAATACCACAACTTATTGTACAAAGGTCTACATGGATTGGATCTTTTCCTAAAAGGTGGGATGAGTTTGCTACATTGTTTCCTTTAATTGCTAATGAATGAGAAATTAGTTGTTATCATGAAGCAATGGAAGTGTTGAATAATGATAAATGAAAATATCCAATTAAAGGGGAAATGGTGCCTTCGAAAGAAATAAGGCATGGGATTTGGTGGATCTTCCCAGGGAAAGGAATTTTTTCAGTTGCAAGTGGGTTTACAAATTGAAGAAATGACTTGATGACAGTGTTCAGAAGTACAAAGCAAGACTGGTTAGAAAAGGATATTCTCAAAAAGGAAGCCATTGATTTGCATGATATTTTTTATTATTATTGTTAATCTTGTTTCAATTAGAGTTGTTTTAGCATTAGTTGCATTAATTTATCTAGAGCTAGAGAAAATAGATGTTAAAACAACATTCTTACATGAATATTTGGATGAGGATATATATATGGAATAATGAGAAGGCTTTGTTCAAAATAACAACAAGAGGTTTGTTTGCAAACTCAAGAAGTCATTGTGTGGCATGAAGAACTCTTCCAGGAAATGGTACAAGAAGTTTGATTCCTTCATGAGGAGCCACAATTTGACTAAATGAGTATGATCATTGTGTTTACTTACAAAAGTTGGGAAATGACATATTCATATTTTGGTGTTATATGTTGATTATATTCTTGTAGAAAACAAAGGAATGATTGAGATCAATAGGTTAAAGGGTCAGTTGGATAGGATTTTTGAAATGAAAAATATTGGAGCAGAAAAAAAAAATCTTGGACTTAGGGATACATAGAGATTAGAAAAATGGTAAGTTGTGGTTATTACAACAAGATTATGTCAAGACAATAATTCCGATTTGATATGATACCTTGAGGTTTTTGTCCTAGTAATGATAAAGAGAAGTAGTATAGGATTCTTGATGTATGTGATGGTTAGTACAAGGCTATATATTCCATTGATATGGTGATATAAATGATAGTGGTTTGCAAGATTTTTCATTATAACTTAGTCATAAGTAGTGTATTGTAAACTAGAAAACGGTTTTATTTTGATAAAAAAATATGTTATTAAATGATTATCCTTATAGAATGGAATAAGAATTTTCTACTTTTTGTTATTGAAGTATAGATAGTAGAAATGTTTTAGTTCACTTCGGATTAGTATTAGAAATTGCCATCTATTTCCTTATATTCTTTGGATAATAGCTAAGTTTTGTTCCTTTTGGTTGGTTTGGTTTCCCTAATATAAGTTTTTTGGAAAAAACATATCGAAAGAAAAATTGTCTTATGTAAATAGTTTCTTATGTAACCGCTTTAAACATTGTGGATGGATTTAGAAAATGTATGACAAGTTGTTAATCCATGCAAGCTTATAGAGGCAATTTTAAAAACATAAAACAAAAGGAGAGTGGTTTGAATGGTTGGATAATGCATGCCTATGACTTGGTTGTTGTAAATCCCTTGAATAATAATAATATTGATTATCATTTCCCCATGCATGTTTCCCTCAAAAGGAGGGTTAATGCCAAAGATGCGGAGTGAAAATTTTGAAATAAAAAATCTCAATGCGAGTAATAGCTTTGAGTTATGGAAGTTTAAGATTCAGCATATGCTCATGCTACAAAGAGTGGAAAAGGCTTTGTTGTGCAGGAAAAAGAAGCTTGTGGATGTGGATGTGATCACTAGGAAGACATGGATGTAAGAGCCCTTACTGTTATTTGTTTATGCTTGGAAGATGATATGTTGTTCGTTGACAAATAGAATCTACTTGAAGTGAACTCAAACATTTCTACTATCTATACTTCAATAACAAAAAGTAGAAAATTCTTATTCCATTCTATAAGGATAATCATTTAATAACATATTTTTTTATCAAAATAAAACCGTTTTCTAGTTTACAATACACTACTTATGACTAAGTTATAATGACAAACCTTGCAAACCACTATCATTTATATCACCATATCAATGAAATATATAGCCTTGTACTAACCATCACATACAAAAAACTGAAACTTATAACTAGCCTAAAATCTTCACAAAACAGAGCTAAAACTTAAAGAGAGAGCCCTCTCTGATTATAGGTAGGCTAGGACCTATACTCCAAAGCTTGTTTAGTGGTTACCCCGGCCGTATTCCCTTGGGAGTCACAGGGAACAACCTGGGTGTTAACAGTTGAAATAGAAAGGAAAAAGCTGCTAAAAATGACTTTGCAAAATAAGCTAATTCAATTGAAACTAGTGTAGGTATTGGTTCATCATAAGCTACTTCCAATCTCGAAATCTTTGAATTTGCATTTCTGTGAGCATTATATTTATGGAAACAAACATACATAGAAATTTAAAATGAGAAAACATTTTAATAAAGGTATCCTTGATTACATCTATTTAGACCTTTGGGGACCATCTCCTAAAGTATCTTTTGGAGCATCTTCATATTTTGTAACATTTATAGATGATTAATCTAGAAAGGTATGGATCTATTTACTGAAAAGAAAAGATAAAGTATTTGATGCCTTTAAGCAGTATACACCTTTGGTTGAAAAGAGCACTAGCATGTCAATTAAATGTTTGAGAACTCATAATGGAACAAACTTTACTTCAAAAGGAATTTGATAATTATAGTAGTGAAGTTGGGATCGAAAGAAATAAAACCACAATTTATAGTTAGCAGAATGGTGTTGTTAAAAACATGAACATGACTCATCTAGGGAGAGTAAGGAGTATGCGCAGTAATGTGAAGTTGCAACAGGAATTGTGGGTAGAAGCAGTTCTTACAACATGTTATCTCATAAATCGGTCACCATCAACTACAACTAGATGTAAGATCCCAAAAGAGGTATGGAGAGGTCAATATTGTTATTATTCAAATGTTAAAATTTTTGGTTGGGACACCTATTCTATTATTCCAAAGAATCAATGTTCCAATTTGTTGGATATGGTGATTGAGTTAAGGGATATAGATTGTGGGATACTACTACCCACAAAATCATCTTTAATAGAGATTTCATATTTGATGAATCATCACTCATAAAATAAGTTGGAGATGGTGAAATGAAACAAGTATAAGTACCACATATTCAATGAATTCAATTGGAAACTCAATCATATTCAATTGTGGAGGATCATGGCGATGTTCATGAAGAAACTCTTGCAAAAAAAGATGAGGATACGAAAATTTCAAAGGAAACTGAGGAAATACCACAACTTATTGTACAAAGGTCTACATGGATTGGATCTTTTCCTAAAAGGTGGGATGAGTTTGCTACATTTTTTCCTTTAATTGCTAATGAATGAGAAATTAGTTGTTATCATGAAGCAATGGAAGTGTTGAATAATGATAAATGAAAATATCCAATTAAAGGGGAAATGGTGCCTTCGAAAGAAATAAGGCATGGGATTTGGTGGATCTTCCTAGGGAAAGGAATGTTTTCAGTTGCAAGTGGGTTTACAAATTGAAGAAATGACTTGATGACAGTGTTCAGAAGTACAAAGCAAGACTGGTTACAAAAGGATATTCTCAAAAAGGAAGCCATTGATTTGCATGATATTTTTTTTATTATTGTTAAGCTTGTTTCAATTAGAGTTGTTTTAGCATTAGTTGCATTAATTTATCTAGAGCTAGAGAAAATAGATGTTAAAACAACATTCTTACATGAATATTTGGATGAGGATATATATATGGAATAATGAGAAGGCTTTGTTCAAAATAACAACAAGAGGTTTGTTTGCAAACTCAAGAAGTCATTGTATGGCATGAAGAACTCTTCCAGGAAATGGTACAAGAAGTTTGATTCCTTCATGAGGAGCCACAATTTGACTAAATGAGTATGATCATTGTGTTTACTTACAAAAGTTGGGAAATGACATATTCATATTTTGGTGTTATATGTTGATTATATGCTTGTAGAAAACAAAGGAATGATTGAGATCAATAGGTTAAAGGGTCAGTTGGATAGGACTTTTGAAATGAAAAATATTGGAGCAGAAAAAAAAAATCTTGGACTTAGGGATACATAGAGATTAGAAAAATGGTAAGTTGTGGTTATTACAACAAGATTATGTCAAGACAATAATTCCGATTTGATATGATACCTTGAGGTTTTTGTCCTAGTAATGATAAAGAGAAGTAGTATAGGATTCTTGATGTATGTGATGGTTAGTACAAGGCTATATATTTCACATGTAATTGTCGTTATTAGTAGATACATGGAAAATCTAGGTGCACAACATTGGGCAATAATGAAATGGGTGTTTTGTTGTCTTAAAGGCACGAGTAATTACTGTATCACCTATAATGGTAGTAGTGATTAAGTCAATGGTTATGTTGATTTAGATCTTGCAGGTGACTTGGATAAGGGGAGATCTAGTTCTTGATATGTTTTTCCCCCTGCTAGTGGAGCTGCTAGTTGGATGTCAAAGCTTCAGAACATATTTTCTTTATCCGCTACCATGGAGAATTTTAGGGGGGAATGTTCACCCTTAGGCGAAATTAAGGGGTTTTAAATTTTTAGTGGGCGAATATTCTATATCATAGTACATTTTTACAAATCGCCTCAAATAGCCCACGTTATTTTAAAGGAGAGGGTAAAAAAGGTAAATTTAGCCCTTAAAATTAGGAGTTACAACCTTCCATTTGCCCTAATTTTCAAGAATAGGTTTTATATAAGTGAATCCTATGGGACAAATACCATATTTATAAAAGAGGTATAGTAAACTAATAAAAATATAAATAAATGATAGGTATGTTAAATAAGTGAGACATTTTTTATATTCACTCCATAAGTCAGCTTATATACATGCAAGGGTTAAACAAATAAAAGTACAAATAAAGTGGAGGTATGGTAAATAAATAAAAATATAAATAAAATAGAAGTATGGTAAATAAATAAAACCTCTTTTTATATTTAGTTCATAACCCTCTTTCTATTTATGAAGGCTCAAAAAAGAGGTTTTATTTAAGTGAATCCTATGGGCCAAATACCATATTTGTAAAAAGGGTATGGTAAATTAATAAAAATATAAATAAACGAGAGGTATAGTAAACAAATAAAACATTTTTTTATATTTACTCCATAAGTCACCTTATATTTACGAACACTGAAAAAATGCCTTATATTTAGGTGAAACCTATGGGCAAAATAATATGGGCCAAATACCATGGGCTAGATTATTATTAGTACCATGCAAAAAACGTTATTAACCGTAATATTAGCATTAATAAAAATAAAAATAGCACATGGTATTGACCCATGGTATTCATGTGGAATGTAGCCTATTTAAATGGGGGAATTAAACCAGCATAGATCCATCTTTGCTCTGGATCTACTAAGCCCCGAGAGCGATCAAATATCATGACATGCAAACTAGCATAGAGTGAAAAAATATTTGATCCCTCTAGGGCTTGGTGGATCAAGAGTAAAAATGGATGTTGTAATCTAATGTATGCTAAACATTTTAACCTGGTTAAAATAAAAAAAATAAAATAAAAACCAATTATTAATTTGATTAATTTTTATAAATTACTAATAGTAATTTTTAAGCTCCAGGTTTATGATAACCCATGTTATTGACCCATGGTAATACCATGGTATTCATGTGAGCATAAATTATTTAAAGGGGAAATTCTATCATCTTAGATCCATCTTAATTCTACGTCTACCAAGTGCTCAAGGGATAAATAGATTTCATGCCCCTAAGAGTGGTAGATGTGGAATTAACATGGATATAGGTTGTTTTTTATGATAATGAAGATATTAAATAGACTTAGTAAATTATATTGTAAAAACATCTTAAGGTGAATGGTTTGTTGACACCTAATCCTCAGCGATTGGGAGAATTGAATGTGAACAGTCATCAAGAAGATGAACTGAACGATCACATTCATGTATATAATAGATAGCTACCTAATGGAATAAATGAATCAGTTTTTCTGGAGTTACTCCTGGCCTGACATGGTATCAGAGCCAGGTTCCAAGTTATTTTTTTAACCTTGCGTTGTAACTCCTCTGTCCACTGCCTGCCTTCTGCTCCTCTGTCCACTGCTGCAAGTTGTTGAATGCCTGAAGGAGAAACGCCTATTTGAAACGCTGCCTGACAACGCTGCCTGTTTGAAACGCTGTCTGTATCGTAGCACCACGAGCCTGGTAACACTGTTTTGAAATCTATTGTGCTTGGGATGATATTAAAAAAAAAAAAACGTTGTCTGGTATCCGTATTTAAAATATTGTCTGATATTTAATGGGCTAAACTGTAATCTGCCTACGGTCACATCAGAGAAGCGTGTGATTTCTCAGCTATTGTTGTGTTGTTGGTTTATGAAAATTCATTGATCTGGAAGTTGGCTTTGCTGTAAAAGTCTCTCGATAGATGTGATAGCATCCTCCCGAAGTTCACTGTTAAAGGCTTTGGTGTCATGCTTGGGGCTATCTGTGGCGTGTGGTTGTTATTCGTGTTTTAAGCCTATCTTATTATATTGGCATATGAATACTTTGGGATTTTCGTTCCCCATTAAGAAAATCCCCCCCCTTCAATATAGACAGACAAGGAGCGGAGGCGTATACTGTCAGGGCCCCGGCCAGCGCATCTTCCAAGTTATAGTCACATCGTCGCTACATGTTGGCTGGAATTCCATTGACACTCAGAGTCGGACTTGATATGCACCCAGTTTTATCTTGTGTCTAAAGAATATTTCCGTGGAGTTGCAGCCGATTCCATCTTGTATATCAAGAATATGTGCATGAACTGTATTTGCAGAGACATTTGTGTTACTATCGTCTCAGCTCAACGTTAAAAATACCCTTTCAAAACCCCCCTCTGAGCAACTTGTTTTTGCCTTTTGAATGATATGGGTGTCCAACAAAAGTTACTGTCTGTAGTCCAAGATGCCCTTTGAATGAAACACTATCTGATATTTAAAAACGTTGTTTGATATCTAATATTCGATATTTAAAAACATTGTCTGATATGGATATGTCACCATATTTGAAACATTGTGCTGCGTGGGTATATAATTCACAGTGATTACATATATCCTTGTGTGGACTCTGGAAAGCTGAAAAGGCTTGGATTTGAGTACAAATATTCTTTAGAGGATATCGTTGATGATGTAGTGAAATCTTATAAACGGAGAGGACTCTTTTAAATGGCACATATGCCTGGCATGATCGTAATGTTATTTGCTTAGGAGTGTGACAGTACGCTTCAATAGTTTCACTGATACTCATATGTCATTTATATTTTCAGAGAATAAATCTCATTCTCATATGTCATCAATCTATGAATGTGAGTGGTGCTTCTTTGGTTTAAGTTACCTTAAAGCTTAGAGTGGCAGTGTTTATGTTTTCTCCCCTTTGAGAAAAAATTGACTGTATAGCAGCAGAAGTTTTTTTTTTCATAAGAGAAATTTTTTGCCATAAGAAGTATTAGTCTATCAGCAATTTTTTTTTTTTATATCAGCGGAAGTAATCTTTTACAGAATGCATTCAATCATCTCTATGATAGGAATAGTTCTCACTGGAAAGGAGAACTATCCTGACTGGTTTCGGATGATACAACACACCCTCATATTCAATAAGTTGTGGAAAGGAGTGTGTGTCGGAGAAGGAGACAGTGACCCAAAAAAGCCTACATCAGACAAAGAGCTCACCATCTGCGAAAACAAGAACAGCAAAGCGTATGCATTAATCGCAACATCTGTAAATAAGGAGGTGAGTGCCACATTTCATCATATTCAACTGCCTTTGAAGCTTTACAAAAGCTGAAAGAACTCTATGACTCACATTTTGCACTTGAAGTCGTCCAACTTATGACTAAACTCTTCACTCTTGAACTGCAAAATAATGATCCTCTTGCTCTTGCATCTGAAATAAAGTCTATAATGCATGATATCAAATCCACTAAAGTTGAGCTGGATATCTCTCTTATTGCCTTTCTCAAGGCACTTTATCCTACATACTCCAATTATCTTGAGTCTTTGCAAGCAAATGGAAATCTCAAAGATATAACCTTTGACTCTCTTGTGAAAAAGTTTGTTGAAAGAGAAAAATCCTTTGGAAAGAAGACAGTCCCTGAATCTTCTGAAGAGACTGTATGCCTGGCTCATAAAGAAAAATATCCTACTCAATATTCTACAAGAGGAAGAGGTGGGCGAAGAGGAAGAGGAAGATACTTCACAGGCACGGGGGGCAGACATTCTCAAGGAGAAAAGGCAGATTTACATTGTATTCGCTGCAAAAGAAATGGATCACATGATGCCTCTACATGCATGCTACCATGGGACAAAATTGAGCAGAGAAGAAACCAACAGAAAGGTAAAACTGATGATACAGACAAAGGTAAAGCACCTGAATCCGCTCACTATATTGAGGCACAATGTAACATTGGAGTAAATGAAGATTTGTTTAACACTTCACTTGCTTCCTGGAAAAATGATTGCTGCTTGATTCAGGAGCAACCTATCACATGACTCATAGAAAAGATTTTTTTGAAGATTTCACTGACAATGTTGATGGAGTAGTATACTTTGCAGATCAGTCAAAAATCAAGCCATCAGGGCTTGGCACAATCAGGCTTAAACTGCCTCGTCTCTCAGACTTTCTTCTTGATCATGTTTTATATCTCCCACAGCTCAAGAGAAACTTATTGTCCTTGGTCCACATCCGCCAACAAGGTCACTCCATTCATATGTTTGATGGCAAGCTTGAGGTGAGAAAAGCATCTGATCACTCACTTGTCATGAGGGTAATAGAAGAAGAACGACTTTTCAAACTGCAAGGAACACCTGCTCATGCACAATGTTACACAGTAAAATGTCACTGCCATCATGCCAGTCTCCCTACTGTGTTGTGAAACCACATTCACCTATACTCATGCTCCTCAAAATGGCTAAAAAACCCTCTTTGCCTAAGTCAAATGAATCATCGCGACTGTTAATCAAATAACCGTGCTGATGGGCGGAGGCCAATGTATTTACTGCGCTGCCAGCGCGGAAGCACACGTCTTTTCCACGCTGGTCCCATTTTACGAATAGCGCACCCTCCGTTTGTCCTTTTTGCGCTGACCAGGCCTCCTCTATATCTGATTTGCGATGTCAGCGCGCCAGCTCAGTGTTTCACCCGCGCTGATCCTGTTTGGGCGAATTTGTTCTAACAACCAGTCTTCCAGATCCCTCCAGACTTGGTTGTTAGCATTGTTGAGGTCGCCATCCTTTCTCTGGCATGTCTGTTCGACTGACCATCCACTTATCTTGGGGAAAAAGCTCATCCTTTACCTATTCATGGAGACTCCTTCTCCTTTATAAGCCTTCTCCATTGCCCATGAGCAGCTAGTTTGGAACATATAGGCTTTGTTTAAGGAATTCTTAGTGCATTAGTACTGCCCTTTGTAGGCATTTGGTGTGTTGTGTGAGGATTGCTTTGAGCTTGAGGAAGGTCATGAGCTTGTAGCCTTGTATGTGAGAGAGAGACCTCTTTGACTTGGGAGATTTGCTTCAAAGGTGAATGCTTGGAAGACACGCTGGCTGGACCCTCTAGGGAAGGACTCAGCGTCAGGACTCCGGTTGTACCTTACCCTACTTTTTGTTAATAAAGATAGATGACTACTCTTATGGTTCCATTTCCATTTGTCCAATGAATGATTAATGCAAATTGTATCTTTCCTGACCGATACATAGTTGTTATTAGTAGATTTTACGCTTGTGTTTTCTTTCTTTGCTTGTGCAGGTGTTCGTCTGCGAGGATAGCGGAGAATCGTGATCGGCTGAAGCGAAGGAGCGAGAGGATCATCTCTTCGACAAACACAGCGTTGGAATCCAAGTAGGTTTCTTTCACCCACTTGTTAATTACAACTAGGAACCTGCAGTGTAGCATTGTTCGATTGTTGCTAGACCCCTGTTGGGCTAGTAGGGATCGCCTCCATCCGTAGAGGGGATTTACCTATCCAACAATTTGGCAACTCCACTAGGGACCTTGCCTGTCCCTTTGTATGTCACCTTTGTTTTGATTATTGCTTCCTTGTCGAGATTTTGGGGAGTGATTTTGCTGTTGGTTTGTTTCTGGGTTCGTCCTAGGGACCACCTTAATTGCCTTGAAAACCTGTTCTTTTGGTTTGGAAATTTTTGTTCAAATTGATTTGCTTTTCAGCCTCAGTGCGTTTTATTTTTAAACAGCTGCGCTGACATCGCATCCTGCCTTCTTTGTTGTCCCTGTCATCGCGTTTGCATATTCATACAGTCGTGCTGACCTGGTTTTTCAGGCCAGCGCCCTTTATTCGTGTCCTTCCGCGCTGAAAGCGCAAAGTTGCTACAGGCATTTTTACGTCATCACTTTGTTGCTATAGGTTCACCCGCACTGATCCTGTAAAAAATTATTTTTGTCCAATTTGACCTACTGAGCCTCTTGGTTTTGGTTTTCCCCTGCTTTTTACACTTGGCTTTTGGCTTGATAACTTTGTTGGACTGTGACTCGCTTGCTTGCGGGGCCTCGTTCCACGAGAGCTCGTTTATCGCTTGTTTGCAGTTTGTGCAAAGACCTTCTTTTTGCTCTTGTTGCTTGGTTTATGTTTTGTCTTGACTTTTAGCGATTACTGAAGTGTGTCAGACCGTCATTTGTCTGGTTGTGAACTTGCATCCTTCGGATGTTTGCTTATCTTCATCGATTTCACACTCAAACCCTAGGGCATCTAGTGGTCGTGTGTGTCTAGCCTCCCGTCCGGGATTTGGTGTTCTTAGTTAGCCAGCCGATTTCGTTTTTGTCTCCACTTTTGTTTAGTGATTGTTGAAAGTGACTGATTGTGTTCCAAGCGGTTTGCTTTCCTCTGTTGAATTCCTCATTGTCTTGTTGAGCTTAGATTACAATAGCTCATGAGCCTTTGTTTTCCTTTGAGTTAGGAAACTG
>APFE031749764.1:0-18293 GCA_000404065.3 Pinus taeda
GAGCAATCCTTCTCTAAACACACATTATTCTATGAGAGATCAAGTGTTTTCCGATCTTACCTTAGGTCCAACGCTCATTGTAGCAGTCCAGCCTTACCGATCCAGATGAGCTCCTCCTTCACTTTAAGACCTGCATACACTAACAAAGCAACGATTACATAACACCTGAATATTCATCATAAAACAAAGCATATTCATCACATAGACCAAGGAGTACATGAAATAATTCATTAACAACAAATCATTGAGAAGAATGGACTTATTTGTATTAAGGAAACAAAAAGGAACCATTACAACCTGAGCCTTGGTGTTGTGCAAGCTCCTCCCAGGGTCCAACAAGAGATTTCCTCTACTTTGACAAGCTCACCCACTCCCAATATGCAACAAGGAAGGATAGTGATCTCTCCTCACAAGTCAACAATGGAAGTCCTAATTCCAGCAGCATTTACCCTTTAGAATGTTCAGCTTTCAACCTCCCCTCCTTTGGCCCAAGGCCTGTATTTATAGTATTCTAGAGGAAGTTATTCAGTTCCAACATCAATGGGATACTCCCTCTTTTGGATGGGGTAGCTCCTCTCTTGATGGGATAAGTTCCTCTATCATAGGGGTGCATGAACCATCTGGAGGCGCTCAATACACGTCAAACACTCTTCTAGAAGGCTCTAGAAGTGACCACAAGTAACTTTTTAAAGATGAAAATCGCGCCTTTTGACCTTTACAGGGGTACGCACCCAACCTTTAGCTTACAGAGCGTACAAGTACGTAGGTACAGTGTATTTGGAGTGCGTACACGCAGGCAAGGTAGAGAGAACCTGCGTACCCAGAGATAAACATGTTTTTAAGTGACTCTCTCTCTTTTTGAAGTTTTGACATGAAGAGCAGAGGTATGGGGCTTGACAAAGAGGACAATATGGCTATTGATGAGGCCATATAAACTGCAGATAGTCAAGGTGACAAATTTCAGTGTAACACACTTGTAGGTCTCTCACTCATGAAAATTTTCCATGATTGGAAGGCCCAATGGTTGGTAGAGTATTCTATAGACAAGAGGGAATGTGGGATTCTGGAGGGCACCCATGCAAATGAGTCCTACCGAAGGATGGATGAGGTCATATACTACAAGGGGTGCATATATCTGGTTCCCAACTTGCAGTTGAGGGAGAGAGTGCTCCAGACAACACATGACTCACCATTGTCAAGACATCAGGGGTTCAAGAAAACATACATGGTAGTCAAGGAGTGTTTCACATGGAAGGGACTCAAGGGGGATGTGTTGAGGCACATACATGAGTGTGAGGCATGTTAGAGGAACAAAGGGAAACTGACTCACCCCGTCGGGTTATTACAACCGCTCCCCATCCCTAAGGGGAAATGGGAGAGCATCTCTATGGATTTCATCACTGGGTTCCCCACATTACAGGGAAAGTATTGCATCTATGTGGTAGTTGATCGGTTGACTAAGTATGCCCTTCTTTACCATCCCGACCTGGTATTCAACTCCACAGGTTGTAGAGTTATTCTTCAGGCAAGTCTTCAAGTTGCACGGGCTTCCTAAGAACATAGTGAGTGACTGGGACAATAGGTTCATGGGAGGATTCTGGCAGGAGGTCTTCATATTGGTTGGTATTAATCTCACCCCTAGCACGAGCTATCATCCCCAGACAAATGGCCAGACTAAGCGAGTTAATCAATGGCTGGATGGGTACCTTCAGAACTATGTGACTAGGCATCAGAGGGTTTGGATTCGATGGCTGCACTTGGACGAGTATTGCTACAACACCACCTATCACATGTCCATTGGTATGGCTCCTTTCCATGCTTTGTATGGTTATGATGAATTATCTTTCGCTGAAATTTTTTTTTTGAGACAGTCGGGCCCCAAATGCCAAGGACTGGATCCTAGAGAGTCAAAACATTCTTAAGGATCCCAAGAACAACCTAGTAACAACACAAAATCAATAGAAGATGTAAGCTAATAGGCACCGGACTGAGAGACACTTTAAGGAGGGGGGTTTTGGTGTATCTCCGGTTACATCCATATAGATAGTTCATCTTGAAGCAAAAAGGGGTCGAGAAGCTGCAATCACACTTTTATGGGCCATATAGGGTGGTCAGACGAGTTGGAGAGGTGGCCTACGAGCTGAAGCTACCACAAGGGAGCATGATTGACAACATCTTCCATGTCTCATGCCTCAGAAAGGTGTTGGGACAACATGTGACAACAACAATATAGTTACCCCCATTGGACGATGAGGGCCAACTGGTTTTGGAGCCTAAGGCCATTTTGGATACTCGGGAGAGGAAGCTGAGGAGTAGGACCATCAGGGAGTTTTTGGTGCATTGGAAGAACATGCCAGATGAGGATTCCACATGGGAGGGTGAACACATTTTGGAGCACCTAGTGTTGAAGTTACTTGAGGGAAAGAAACATTTAGGAGGGGAGGACAATCATGTCCCTTCCCAAATAAATTTGTAACAGGTTTTGGTCTCTCCACAATTTTTCATAAATTTTGATGAGTAAAGGAACTCAAGCATTTTTAACTTAGGAACTTAGACTAAGAAAGGGAGGTTGGATTAGATTGCTAGTGGAAGGTGGGGCCACCCACATGGGAAACACAATTGGGAAATTCAAATTGCCTTCGAGGGGAATTGAATGTCTTGGAGAGGGGCCCACATGGGGAAAGGAAGACCCACTAAGATATAAGGAGGAAGAGCTCCCCAATTGAGGTATTCATTTTCACATCGAATTTACTTGTGTTGCTCAAGCTACTTAGTCGAGTTACTTGGTTGTTTAGCATCTATTTTCTCAGGCGGGAGACTCAAATTTTCCTTCGGGGGACTTCGAGTGCCACCCTAGGAAGCCATTTCACACTACCTTGAGGAGAACCAAAGGAGATTTGTGACCATACCACTCAACCTTCAAACCAATAGAGCATATTTCTGGAACACACAAAAGGGGGAAACATGCAGAGGTGATTTGGAGTTCATTAGGGTAGCACTTGACGGTAAAGTTTGGAGAGTTGGAGTACATCAAAGTACCAGCCTTTGGAAGGATTTTTGGAGTAGGAGGATGCTACATTTGGGCAACTCGACATACAACTTTGGTGGACTGTGCAGAGGGCCATTATGAGGCTTACATGGGAGTTGGTGGAGAGAGCTACAGAGCTGGGGCCAGTTGAGGGAAGGGAGGAAAGCCATAGGGGGTAACATCTCAATGTTGGGGGCAGATTTGGAGGGATTTTCCAGCCAATTCTAGACAGGCTGAGATTTCTAGTGTGAGGAGGAGGATGTGGTCCTTGGAGGTCAATTTTCAGGGGTCTAAACTAGGCCAAACCCTTCTTGGGTTTTGGTGGGTTTTTTTTGAGAAGCCAGGAACTGAAGTTGCAGAATTTTTAATCATAGGAAGCAAGGTTTCCAGCACATCCTTTCCATCATGCAACACAATTTTCTAGGCAACATAGATCACCTCTGCAGTAGCAGTTGGGCAGCTTTAGGATCATCATTTTCTCACCTGGGTTTTGTCACACTTGTCCTTGGAGACAAGCCTAGGTGCATCATTCCATCACTATTGTATTTGCCCTAGAAAGATTTAATAAAATGGCTTAGATGTTCTTTATTTCCAGTGCTTTCACAGGTGTTTATTGATTGTATCTCATTTTTGGATGTTGGTTTGTCTATTTGCTTTGTGCATCACTGAATTTTCTAGTTAGGAACATCACATAAAGCTTGTTGTTGGGGAGAAAATGACGACTATAGAATCGACAACCAAAGAATTTTCCACTATGAATTTTGATGAAGCTGATGATGGCCAAGGTTATGCTTCACCTCCTATGGCGAAAAATTTAAGGCTTTTGTTTGCAAACAAGTAGGCCCTTTTCAAATTAGCAGAAGTGAGAAACATAGGTAGATGGTTTGTTAGATATGGTGCCAATCTATCCCTTGTACACATATGTATCAAACATGTATTAAGAATTGAATTGTGGTTGGTGACTAGATATTTCTTTTACTTTTCTACATTTTCTTCTTGTCTATTTCTTTCCAAGAAAATAAACTTATCATATTTTCAACTGTAAGAATCTTGAGAATAGAAAGCATTATAACATTGGCTAATTGAGAAGTTCTTAGCCCGCAACTGGGATGATCATACGCCAATTTATGATTCAATGCACACTCATAAAGAAGAAGTTTCAACACCCGGGTTAGCTACTATAGGTAACAAGGCATTGAACCAAAGGACCAATTCTTTAATATCTTCCATAGTAAGGTGCTCGAAATCTTAAATTTTGTCTAAGTTTGTCTTGGCCAATTGATCAATTTTTGATAAATTCTTTGATATTTTTATTTTCTCCCCTTATGAATTGAGAAATGGAGGGAGATGGAGGCAGGAAATGAGTCGTGAAGTGGAATTGAGAGAGGAATCTCCATCTTTATGAATGGTTAAAGCTTTTTTTATTAGTACCTTGGCAACAACTAAGGTTCTGCCATTTTCCACTTTATGGAACCTATTTTCATAAAGACTCATCATGGGAGGGTGTTGAGGATCACCTTTGTATTCTTCCTCCCACCTAGTGGGGTCTTCAATCAATAATTTGGCTTGCTCAACATGATTTATATTCATTTATGCTCCTGCAATGAACTAGTGAAATATTTGTGTGATTTTTCAGAGTTGATCTACATGAGCATACAGTTCATTATGAGTTGTGTGGAGCTCCTTAATTGATTTCAATGCACAAATTTTTAAAGCCATAACATCTTGGAATCCAGTGAATGCAACATCACATTTGTTCCTCAATTCTTCTTTAGCATGTTGCAAAGCTTTGATATTTTCCTCATTCTCTTCCAGAGTCTTGATCATCTGAACAACGTTGTCTCAAGAAGCTTTTATAAAGGAGACTCCTGCTGAGATGGTTGCATATACCTGTGTAGTAGTGTTTTCAATGACCATTGATTCTTATGTCACAATCCTTTCTCCTTTTATTGTTTGTTTTATTTTCTTAGTGGATGACTTAATAATCTTATGCGTATCTAGGTCAGAGTAATACACATCTAGGATGGCAACCATATCAACAAAGGAGTGTGTGAATGAAGCAAACCTTCTATGACATTGTGACAACCTCTCTCCTAGCACAATTTCTTCATCTTCTGGGATGTTTGCCTGTGTTGGAGACTGAGGATAGGTATCCTCATCATCCGATGAATTGATAGAAAGAGCCTTTCGAATGGCTTCCTTCTTGAATATAATATTCATGCTTTCTTTAGGAAGTTCTTCTTCAACAATAGTGGCATATTGTACCCAAGTTGTGGAGTGTATGCTTAATAGTTGTCAAAGCACTTCAATGAGAAATTTTTGAAACTATTTACTTGATTATGATGGGAAGCAACAGGAAGTGCAAAAGCTAAGACATAAATTGAATGATGTAATTGTAGAAAGAGAGAGGTACCTGCATGTCATTATTTCTTAGACTTGGACATATTGTAGAATAACTAGAATGGTAGAATAAGCAATCTCAGATAGCATGTCTAAATTTTTCGTCTTTTAATGAACTATCCTTCTCTTGTTTTGAATGCTATATTATGGATGAACATGACCTATTCATTGCACTAAGCTCTTGAATTTGGTTGGACAACTGGTTTGATGAAATCATCTAGGATAAATGTAATTATTATTATTATTATTTATTAATTTATTATTATTATTATTTTATTTTTATTTTTTATTATTTTATTTTTATATTTATTTATTTTTATTTTTGGATTTTTATATTATTATTAATTATTATATTATTTTTGCGTCTTTTTATTTTATAACTCGATTTCTAGTTTTTTTGTACCCGATCATTGTATTTATTTCTGCAATGCTATTGGGAGAATAACCATCTCATAGTTCAGTTCTACCATAGAAGAGCTTTTCCAATAGGCCTTGGACAATTTTTCTGGATGAATTAACATGTCTCATCATTATATGCAAATGTATCATTCTAGTCAACTCATTGCTACAATGCTACTGACAAAATACTCATGTCATTGCTCACTGCATACCATATATGAGTTTTTCCAATAATCCCTAGTAAAGCTAACTGGATGAACTCACAAACCTCTAACATTATATCGAAATGCTCTTCTTTGTATGGATGAATTTAGAAGCCTCTTAATTTCCCTTGTTGTTTGTACATACCATATAAGAGTTATTTTTAATAGATTGAATGTTTGTAATGTTTGTAGCTCTACAATGTATGGACCTATCAGATGAATTCTTACACCTAATCATTATGTGCTAATGTTCATCCAACCCTCATCATTATATGTAACGTTCTTGTACTTCTGTAATTAGATTTGGTAGTTCTCGAATCCTCCAACCTAAAGAGGATGTTAAGCCTCGCTAAGTTGTTAGAAATCACTAGGCAAATAATGCATATGCACTCTTTTGGGGGATGTTGTTAGTGTTCTCTAGCTACCTTGTCCCCCTCCTTAGGGCCATTGAGTCGGTGAATCTTTGTAGAAAGTTAGAAACCAATGCGAAGATGGCTACTTCGCAGACATTGCAAAAATCCTAGGTTTTGTCCCCCTCCTTCGTGCCATTGGGTCGGTGAAGCTTCATAGAAAGCAATGCGAAGATGGCTACTATGTTGGAATTTGGAATATATTTATTGTTGTTGTAGGGGGATATCAAATATATTTCTCCACGGACATACATTTCCATAACAACACTAATCCACCATAACCATTGTTTGGAGTGGTGCCTCTCAACCTTCACGGTCCTTTGAAACATTTCAAACATACTAGTAGATAACAACCTTCAGGATCCTTTGAAATATTTCAAACATCCTGGTGGGTAACAAACTGCTAACGGTGTAACCCTGTCACATTACTTTGGTTTCATTATGACCCGCAATCAAGCAGTTTCATTTACTTCATTCATTGAACATTCCCTTTCAAAAAGCATTTTGTATATTCTTTAGAGCTCCTTAGACACCGAAAGCACTTTAACATCCACATCCATGAAATCAATAAACTGATTTTATTCAATATCTGATAAAATTTTGCACCAGTCGGGACTTTGAACACATATGTCAGACTATATTTGAATTTTAATCACCCAAAATAGAGCACAATCACAACTCATTTAAGCTCTGACAATCATCAAAATGTGGTCTTTGGTTGTAAGGATTTTTTAAACTTTCCCTAACTTCTGGAGATTGTTATCTGGTATGGAACTTTGAGTCCTTTGAAACCAAACCAATGCATTAACATGGATTTACAGGACTTGTTATGCTTCCTTCTGCTTGGGACCATTTATTAATCATTATCAACATAAGATTCACTGCTACTTGTCCAATTCTTCTTCTATCATGGTCATCTTACTTAAGTTATAAAAAAAAATCCTCGTCTTCTTCCATTCATTACCTTCTCCCAGAACACATGCTTGTGAGGGGAATTCCTCTATAGGATAGTAGATAATAAGACCAACCAACAATGTGCCTTAGACTCTATTGCTTACTACAATGTTTTTAAACTTAACCAATTCCGAACTAGAATTGGTCAGTTCATCTAGATGGACCTCAAAACTAATATAATCAACCTTTAAACTAGACCGATGACTAATTTTGACTCAAATTGGTCAACTTAGTCAATTCTGTAACAATTTGTAGACTACAGTTTTACAGACCAACAAAGCCCCTGATCGTATATGTTTTTCACCTTGCCGAGAGCACAACCAGGAGAGATCCCAGTTAGGAAGTTGAAACAAATCCATAGCCTCAACCATCTGCTCCCTGCCTCACTCCCCACTTAAGGCAGGGACTAGCTGTCATGCAACCCATCTTGTTATACTGATAATTCCCTCCAACATTGCTTTATTTTATTAAGAATTTTCTCCTAAGTTCTCACTGAGTTATGAGTGTTGCTAAACTAATTTCCAACTTCTACAAATTATGTCAAAAGAATTTTGGAATTACGGAGATTAAAGATATTTGCAATTACGGAGATTCTATGTTTGGACCACCGATGTTCAAGTGGATAAACACAAAATCTAGAATATATTCAACATTGGCGAATACCTACTATGTTGTTAATTTCAGAGGTTTTTATATTAATTAACTATTTGGGAGTTTTTATAACTATATATAACTATACATTAATTAATTATTTACTTAAAAATTTAATTAAACAATATTAATTTCTTTACCTATAATCACAGGCATCAAAAGAGGGTATAATCATAAGCATCAAAAGAGGGTGTTAGATTTTTTGTGGTTTTAGAGTTTTTTAATTAAAAATATCATGGGCCATTAGGTTTAATTGGTGATTTTAAGTGCATGTTTGAGATTTAATTAAAAAAATTCAAATATTTTTCATGGTTTATGTGTAATAAAAGGATGTGATTAAATTTATTAAGTTACTTGTATTTTATAAATGGAAATTTGCAATTATTTGTATTATTAGAAGGTTTTTTTGCCTATTAATATTATTACCCATTAACTTATAATAACTAAACTAGTATAACAATATTTAGATTTCTTAACTTTTCCTTTAAACATGAATAAAAATAATATATATTAATGATAATAAATAAATATAAATATAAAATAATAATTAAATAAATAAAGTAATATCAAAAAATAATTTTGAAAATATATTTTAATGATACAAAAATAATATTTTTTAATAAAAAAATCTCGTTGTTAAGTATAAAAAGAATTAAAAACCATAATAATAAAAAATGTATATAGCACATAATATATTTTAGCTAAAAATAAATATCAAAGTCATGAGAAAGACCTTAAAAATCCTGTTATAAAATATTTAGCTAGTTCGTGAAATTGCATGTCAAATATGAAGTCAAAGCAAGATAGGAATTCTAATTTGAAACACTTTGTCAAAGTTGATGGTTATTGCAATTCTAATACTAGTTGTAATCTTTTTAACAAAAAATACTCCAAACTTCAAATTTCATGGTTATTGCAACTTTAATTTCCATTTTAATCTTTTAACGAAAAATATTAAAGAACTTAATTTTTTTTTGGCTATATTTAATGTGCATATGCCTAATAACCAACAATTTACCCATCAAATTCCATCCAAGTCTAAGACCCAAAAGAGTCGGAACACATGACCACCTTTTCACCATGTTGTATTGTGTATATGCTCCTGACGCTCCTGACAAATGATTGTTTTCTATTTCTAGAAACAATTCTGATCCATCAGACATTCTATATTTGTTCCTCGATTTTCAGGTTGCCATTGCAGCCATCAGATGTCATGATTAATCGAGTGAATGTTTCTCTCAAACTTGCAACCCGCCAAAGAAATAGATAAAAATAATGAGTTGAGCACTTGGGGAGTTTTCAAAGGTATGTATGTACCACATATACCTACCAGATTACCAATATGACCACCCTCTAGAGCGAGCCTTCTTGTTTCCCACAAACCACAACGACAACTACCAGGGGACCCACATTTAATGTGTTAATTCTGCCATCTATATAGTTAGTTATTTTTAATTTTATGTGAAATTATGTATTTTTTTAATTGGTCAGACACCCATTCTGCCATTGTACAATAAGTTGTTTTCCTTTCTTTTGTGTGGAATTATGTATTTTATGGTCAATTTTTTGAATGAGAAATCCATATTATGATATATTGAAATTGGTGTTGATGATTGTGCAACAACTTTTTAATTTGCTTTTTCTTCCAAAATGGGAGGTTTCACTCTGTTATGGTTAGCGCACATTTAGCGCACCTTTTCCAAATTGAAGGTTTCACTACAACAGTGCCCCACCTTACCATGATAACATGAAACTTGAACACAAAGTATCAATTAAACTTGAATTTTACTTTTCAAAACCTATATTTGGGAAAGAGTTGGGTCGATCAAGGGAGCTTTTGAAATTTGATTTTAAGTTTATTTACCATATTATTAGTTAAAAAAAATATTGATATATTGCTTATGGAATTGAATTCACTTTCTATTATCTTTATCTTTTGTCGTGTCTTTACAAAATATAATAAATATTTAAATTATGATTAAGGTTCTTAATAATAATAAGTGTGCAATTTTATAATAATCTTTATTTTCAAACATAATATATATATATAATTAAATTATAATTAAAAGTTTCATATATAATAAAAAAATATGTATTTATAAATAATTTTATCTTTACAAATATATAAGTAATAAAAATATGATTAATTTTCCTTAAGAAAAGAAGTATTGTCATTTATAATAAATCTTTATTTAGATACCTAAATTGAATAGTAGAGAAGAAGATAAGAGTTAAAATTTTTATAACCTATAATTAAACTTTTTAATGAATATATAATAATAATATATATAAATTTTATAATAAATTTAGAATTTTAAATAAAAAATTAAATTAATTTTAAAATATTTAAATTTATATAAATTAAATTGAACATTAATGCAAGTATATATAAAATTAAAAATTTTAAATTACACTTTAATTATTTTTAATTATTTTTAATTAATTTAAACCTAACAACATTTTGTTAGTATATATAAATTAAAATTTTAAAATGAAGTTTAAAATTAAATTTTAAAAAATATGAGATTTTAAATAATTTGATTTTTTAAAAATAAAATATTTATATTTAAAAATTTATTTTTTTTAAATTAAATTAATTTAATTTTTAAGCCACCATACATAAAAATCCACTTCACCATTTGTTTTTAGTAAAAAAATAGGTAAACGCAATTTTATTGATCCCGAGCTTGATGTCTAAGATTAAGCTTTGCCTCCTGGATCCGGGTGTTAATGACGCCCTAAATGGCATTCATGCGCACTTAAGACGCATGAGGCCGCCACCTGCTGAGCAGCGTGGAGCCCCAGACACTGTTTGGAGGCGGGACGGTGATTGTTATGACCTTGGCACGGTGCAGGACATCGCCATTAATGGCGAGCGGAGCCCGACGCGGTCTGAGGAGCGGTATTTACAGGAGGCAATTTGGTAATTTTTCCATTATGCCTACGACTGAAGAATGCTCTGTTCGGTTTGTGGTGAGTTCGGTGGGTGAGGTCGTCTGGGAGCCCCGCCTTCGAGCTGGTCTAGGCTCGAATTGGCAGCCCTTCAACTCCGCCGGTGCTCCTCGTTCTGGAATTCCGCTATCAGGTTGGGGTAAGTGCTTCATTCACGACAATTTCAATTTCTCTGGCTCTGTTTTAAGGTTCAGTGTTTCAATTGTTCTCTGTTCGGCTTCGCATCTCGGTTTGAGGTCATTGCACGCTTTGAGGAGCATCTCTGGTTCCCACTCTGCTTCGTTGACTATCTCTGTCCTCCTTTCCACCATGAAAAGATCTGGGAAGCGCTCTCGCTCCGGAGATAAGTCTGGCAGCAGCAAGCGACATGCTGCGCGCCCTCAATCCACCCCTCTACTCACCACCATCAATCTTACTTCTCCCCCGGAGGATTCCCCTGCTTCTAACCCCACCCGCCATCCGATTCCCAACAGCGCCTTCCAATCCACCCACTTCAAATTCCAGAGCAACCTGAACCGCCCCCTAGTTTCTGCCCAGATAACCATCTTGATGACGGAGGAAATCAACCAGGTTCCTCCAATAACCTGCATAAACCCCAATTCTTCCGACAGCAGTGACCATTCCTCGGCCCAATTAGCCATGGCTGCAAAGACAAAGGATGTTCCAGTAATTCAGGTCGACTCGCCTTCTCCAGTCCCTCCCCTGAGCGACTGCATCAACCTTTTCCTGGACCCCGACGCTGACAACACAGAAAAAGATCAGGAAGGCAACGTGGAGCATGGCAAAGAGGGGCACAACCACGATGACGCGTGTCAGCCAGATGCAGAGACACAGGGGGACGAAGACAGCTGAACAGTTGGCACTTGTGTTTGCTCTTTTTGGTTTTTGGGCAGCCATCTTTGGGTGTTGGCTCGTTTTTGAGATTTTCCAGCTGTGGCGGATGCAATTGTCTTGGTCTCAGTACTCTCTCTCTCAGTTTCTCAGTATTCTCAGTACTCTCTTTCTTTGTTTGTTTGTAAAGCCAAGGAATTTGGCAGTATGTTCAGTTTATCTGGCTGTAAGCTTGGATGTAATCCCCAGCTTCTCTATTTCGGGGAATTTTTGTAACATATGTGATGCGGAGGCTTCGACAGCTGCCCCCTACTGTAATTTTATGTTTACCAGTTAATAGAAAATAGATTAGTCTTTTGCCGAGAAAAAAAAAAGATTAAGCTTTGCCTAATAAACTAAGATGTGAGTGCTATTGACATGGCTATGCTTACTTTTATCGAATGTGATATTTGTGGGCCACGTGATTTGGAATCTTTTTATTTTTTTGCTAGTAAATTTTTTATTATAAGTTTAATTTTATTATTTTTTGCTTGGGGTAATTTAAGTGGTGATGGTGGAATAAAGTCTCACTGAATTGGAGATTTTGAGTTACCTCCCTCTCTTGTAGCGGGGTGAATAATGGACATGTAAAATCTCGAAAATCAGAGTGTCCTACCAAGTTTACAAAAATAAAGCTTGCATGGGGTAGCTCAAGTGGCAATGGCCGTGAAAATGAAGTCTCACCGAACCGGATATCTTGTGTTCGAATCTTGTGCTACCCTCCCTCGGTGAATAATGGACATGTAAATATGAAAATCAGAGAGTCCTACCAAACTTACAAAAAAAAAAAGATTAATATTATAATCATATTAATTTTTTTATTTAACTTAGGTTTAAGAAAAAATTCATCTAATTTTTATAATAAAGTAGGGATATACCTAATAGTTAAAAACAATATATTATTTTATTTAAAAATTATTTGAATTTAAAATAGAAAGTTTATATATATATATATATATATATATATATATTATTTTTTTTTTTTTCGAGGTATTAATAAATTTTAAAAAAAATAGTGAATTTTTTTATGAAAATATTTAATATTTAAAGAAATTTGATATTAATAAATTTAAGAAATAAAAATTAAAATATATTTATTAATATCATTTCAATTTGTGATATGTGTGTTTAGTATAAAGGTTGTTTTCATGCTTTTTAATTTTGAAAATAAATTGATGTAGTATTTGGCTTTTAACAATGAAATTTAATTTTTCATGTGTTTAGTATTTTAAGAACCAATTAGATAGTTAGCATATGTGTTAGGCAAAGTAATGCAGTAAGATCATTTCTTAGACCATGAAATTTGTTTTCATTGTGATTCGCCCCTAGGGCAAGAAGAAGATTGTGGCCATGACTTCTAGGCAGGGCTCCTCTGCACAACAACAACAGATGGACAAGGTCATGGAGGAGTACATGGATATTTTTGCCTCACCCACAGGGGTGCCTCTACACTGTCAGGTCAAGCACTCCATCGATTTGAACCCGTGCATGTCGCTGCCCAATGGACTAATCTATCAACGCGCTGTTATGGATAACGATGAAATCAAGAGGTATATTTAGGAACTATTGCAGAAAGGGCACATCAAGCCAAGCTCATCACCTTGTGGGAGCCTGATTGTATTGGTATAGAAGAAGGATGGGACCTAGAGGCCCTGTATTGACTATCGGGCGTTGAACAAGATCACTGTCTGGAATAGGTACCCAATCCCATGGATTGATTATCTTCTGGATCAACTCAAAGGGGCCAAATATTTCAGCAAGATTGACTTGAAGTCAAGTTATCACCATGTGCCGATCGAACCCTCTGATGTGTGGATTTGCCTTCAAATCCAAGAAGGGCCTTTTCGAATGGTTAGTCATGTCGTTCGGATTAACGAACACCCCTGCAACCTTCATAAGACTAATGGAAGAAATCTCGCGACCCTTCACCAATGCATTCGTTGTGGTGTATTTAGATGACATCTTGATCTTCAGCCAGAGTTGGGAAGAGCATCTCCACCATATTCAACAAATCCTTCAAACCCTGTGACAACACAAGTTGTGTGCTAACTTAGTGAAATGCACATTTGATCCGACCCAGGTCCAATATCTGGGATACATCATTGATGAGTAGGGTGTACATGTGGACCCATCCAAGATACAAGTCATTCGGGATCGGCCAACCCCAACCACTCTAACAAAGCCTTTTTGGGTCTTTCCAATTTCTACCGTAGGTTCGTGTTGGGGTTCTCTCATATCACTTGGTCGTTAAGTCAAGTCACTAAGGGCGGAGCGAAAGAAAAGTTTTTTTGGTCGGAAACCCAACAAAAAATGTCCTCTGAGTTGAAAAATAACCTTTGTTATGCACCAGTGCTCACATTACCAGACTTGCAATAACCATTTGAGATTGAGATAGATGCCTCTGACTATGTTATTGGTGCAATTCTTACTCAGCATGGGAATCTAGTGGCTTACCACAATGAGACACTTTCAGACACTGTCCAAAAGTACCCCAATTACAACAAAGAGATGTATTCCATTGTGTAGGCCTGCATCAATGGAAGAATTACATTATGGGGAAGGAAACGATAATCCACACAGACCACCAACCTCTATAGTTCATACAGACACAAGGGAAGTTGCAGAATGATCACTATCATAAATGGTCCACCTATCTACAACAGTTCCATTTGAACATTAAGTATAAGAAGGACAATACCAATAATGTCACTGATTGCCTCAACCAACTACATATCTTGGTGTTGATCACTGTGCTTGACTCCTGTGGGCACGATACATTGGGGTGGCCGCATCTTTACAAGAGAAATCTAGAATTTGGCAACATATACCACACACTCCTCGAAGGGAAGCAAGTTCCAAATTTTCACCTCCAGGATGCACTATTATGCCACCTGGGACACATATGTGTTCCTTCAAGTGAGCATGCCAAGATGATTTGGGAGGCTCACTACAATTGCATCGTTGGACATTTCAGAGTAAAGAAAACAATGGCAGTATTGCAGAAGTTTTTTTATTGGCCAAAACTTCATCAGGATGTTGGGAAGTACATTAAATCCTGCATCGCTTGCACCATTGTCAAACCAACCATCAAGAAGCAATGCATACTCCTCTACCTACTCATAGCCGGCCTTGGGAATCTGTCTGCATGGATTACATGTCGGTCCTTCCTTCTACTAAGCATGGGAATGATTGTGTTTTCGTGGTCATTGATAGATTCTCTAAGATGGCCATCATGGCAGCTTGCAAGAAGAGTATCACAACAGAGGCCATTGCTAAGATCTTCTTTGAGTGAGCGTAGGTACACTTTGGGATCCCATAGTCCATTGTCTCAGATCGGGACAACAGATTCCTGAGTGACTTTTGGTCAAGTCTCTAGTCGATGTTGAATACAAAATTACTAAGTCCATGACTTTCCATCCCCAAACTGATGGCCAAACAAAGGTTGTCAACATGATGATCATACACATTCTACGCATGTACAACTCGAAGAATCCACGCACATGGGATGAAAGTCTCCCATATGTCCAACACAGCTACTACAGAGCCCTCCACATCTCAACATGCCACAAACCCTTTCAGTTTGGGCTGGGATTTTAGCCATTATTCCCCATTGATGTGGCCATACCATTTGCAGTCACTCAGGTAGATTTAGCTCACGTTTAGTCCAAAGCTGAAAGGGTTAACAAATTCATTGAGCACATACAACACATCCGCCAATAGGTCCATGATATATTGGACATAACCAATACTAAGTACAATAAGCACCATGATCAACATCGAGTGTCGCATAAGTTCCAAGTGGGTGACAAAGCTTGGATACATTTGCAGAAGGAGTGATTTGCTGGACCCCACCACAAGCTTCGCCCACTCTGATATGGGCCATACACCATCACCAAGGTCGTCGATGATAATGCCTTCGAGCTCAACATCCCATCGTTCCTTGGTCTTCATCTAGCGTTCAATGTAGATCGCCTTCGGCCATAATTACCACCATTGTTGGACACATTTGACATTGCAGAACAACTCACACCAACAAAGCTCAACCCAGACTACATGGAACAAGCCACAACTGATCAAATCATGGACACACAAATCAATAACACTCGCCAACAAAGGATACAGTTATATTGAGTTTTCAAAGCAGGCGAACTCCTTAACTAGGGCAAGTGGTTCAACAGGGATGAGCTTCAACATAAATTTCCTCACCTCATGGAAGCTCTGCACGTAATGGGGACCAATGCTTCCTAAGGGGGGAGGAACGATTCAGGTGGATATTTGTGTTGATTTGGGTTAGCATCAGATTTTCTCTAGCCACAAAAAGTGGTGGAGAAGCTAAATCACATGAGATCTCCAAGACCCATAAATGGTTTGGGAAGATTCTAAATAGTTTGGGAGATATTAAAATAATTAATATTTTTAATGGAGTTCCTAAGTCATGGATCAAGACAAATCTAATCTTAGCTATTGATTAGAGATTTAATCTTGGCAGTTGATGGACCAATGAGAAAACGTATAAGAGGAGGCTTGAGGGTCAGTTGGAGAACACACCAAGTTGATCAAGAATTCGATTTTTTGGGGTAGGGGTTGCTGAGGAAATCAAAGGAGTGATCAGAGTTGTAGCTGAGAGGTAGTGAATATAGAAGTAGAGAGGCAAAGATAGTACTGGGAGAATCAACGCCAGAAGTCGGGAGAGGGTTGACGCAGAGCCAACTAGAGGCCATGTAGATTCAGCCGAAGGCCACACAGAGGCAACTAGGAGCTACACAGTGCCGGAGAGAGCCAACATGGGAGACACATAGGCTCCAGAGGTTGACGCAGAGCCCCAAGAGGCTGACACTGGGCAAACTTTGGGCTAGAGAGGTTGACGCAGACCCTAGAGGCTGACGCTGGGAGATTTCGTGGGGAAGATTGGAGTTGGGGAGTTGGATAGGGTGACACAGTCCCTATTGGGGTGACAGAGAGCAGCAAAAGTGCTACAACATTGCTGTGGAATGGTTCATACGGTGATTTAGCTGGAATATCTTTCTCCGACTGAGAGGTACTACTGTCGAGAGCATTCTCTGTTGGGTGAGCCATTTCTGGCACCCAGGTTGTATTATGAAAATTGCATAATAATAAAACCCTATGAATAGCTGCACCAGTTTTCCCGCATTGGGTTTTTCTGGGGACATTAGTCCAAAAATAACGTTGTCACTTATATGCTTGCTTCTTTCAGTTGATGATCTATATGTGTTGATACTGTACTTGTATTTATTTTCAGTATTTACATGGTAAAGAACTTGTTAAGTAATTGACCAAGTAGGAAGAAATAAATCAGATAGTACAAGAAGAGTTTCTAATGGATAGACTTAGAAATTCCAACATGGTATCAGATTGTGGTTGTAGATCACAGGATAACTGAGGGCATTAGTCGAGTAGAGAAATAATAGCAGAAACAGTTGTCCCAAGTGACAAAATTTGTTCTTAGCAGAAAGTAGTAAGGAAGGGGTGACGTAGTGCCTGCGCCATTAGTTCGAGCCAGGAGGAGGATCAGTGCAGTGGCAGAAAGGGGCAGACCTAACCTACACTGTGTTTGGTCATCTTTCTCAGTCAGGAAGGATTGACACCTGTGGCCGGGAGGTGCAAATTTTGGTGGTGTCGGGATTGCGCAGAGCCTAGAGGTTCTAACCTTCAGATTGCTGGGGCATAGGAGACTATGGGTAAATTGCAGAGCGAAGCTGGCAGGGTGTTGTGGTCAGAACAATATTTAACAAGGCAAGACCAAGGAGGAGGGAGTTTCTGCCTAGGGTTTCTAGCCAAGAAATCTGGATCAGTAGTGCAACTGCACTAATGATCGGAGTGGGGCATCTCGACATTGGCAGAAGGGTTTCCAGGAGGGAAATCGAGGCTTAGAGGGAGTCACACCTAAGACTTCCAGGAGGGAAGTAGAGAGACTCAAAAGAGTCAAAAGAGGAGCAACAAAATGGCAGCGAATGGGCTAAGATATCAGGATAGACTGGACGAAGCTTTGAACTTTGTAGTTTGGAAGGCCAGGATCTTATCCATTCTAGACAGATATCACATCAAACACTTTGCCTTGAAAATGATAGCGATCCCAGTTGACCCGACTGAAAATGAGAAGTACGAAGAGGAAATGGCTAGGGCTAAGTGCATCATTCTTGATGGGGTCAAGGATCATGTAGTACCACATATTTTCAAGAAGGGCACACGAAGTGAGATGTGGGATGATCTAAAGAAGTTGTATCGACATACTTCCATGCAGAGCAAGACGCTACTAGAAAATCAGCTGCGGTCATACCAGATGCAGAGGGGAAAGCATATAGATATCTTCCTCAGGAGATTAACAGAGATCTGGGATCAGTTGACTTCCATAGGGGCCACTCCATATGGGGAGATGTTGGTGAGGACCGCGTTGAACGCAGTCTT
>APFE031749773.1:0-31679 GCA_000404065.3 Pinus taeda
ACGCTATTATGCTCCCAGATCCATGATCCATACTCTAATTCCTTTTCCTTCATCAGTTTCTAGAGGGATGGGTTACTCCTTCCGTACCCTTGACTGACAAAGTTGCCGCGTGTGATTTCTTTATGCAAAAGTAATTTAGCATAACTTAGCATCCGTTTACTCTTGTATTTCTTAGACCTATACTACTAAGCATTACTCTGACAAATAGCCTCAAATTGAGATACCCATTATAATAACAAAACGCTCCCGGATTGACTTGTAATGTGAGATAACTACAGGTGAAAAAGACCCTTGTTACAGCTCTACAACCTGTGAGTTTTTTTCTAATGAAAATTTTGATTCCAATATTATACCACAAAGGATATCCATCATTTGCCTATGCTTTTTCTATTAAATTTGGAGGTCAAATTTACTGAGTACTTATCAAGCATGCCTCATTTTCTTTTTCTTGTTTTCTTTTCGAAATGTTTGATGATTCTAAAGCAGAAATCATAATATTATCTGCGACACTATGAACTTCATTCACAACCACTATTAGACCTTGTGTTGTGTCCCCATGTTTTTCTGAAGAATTTTTTAAGCCCAAGTTTTCACCAGATTTAGAAACATTCATGTATGGACTCCTATTAGGTAAATTTTTAGCTTACTTCCCCTGAAATTGACATATTCCCTCCCTTTTAAAGTCTTGTAGTACCATTCTAGGATTTTTCTTTGCATTGCTTTACCTTCTATGTTGGACTGAGTGCAAGCAAAGTCCTTTATGATCAAAAGACCAAAATTGTAGAAGGTATAAAGGGCCTTTCACTTTTCTTTGTTAGCTACGTCTCCCAATTTTTTCTTGATAGTCTAAGAAACTCATATGCTCAAACAAATGGCATCGATTTTATTTTATTTTTTTGGATCATGGGTTTTGCCGCAATCTTGATTCACTATTACTGAAAGAAAGAAAAAAATTGTAATCACTGATATGATAGATCAAGTGATTTTGATAATAATCTTTTATTACAAAGATAGAACTCAAGATGGTGTGCCATGGAACATATCAAATAACTAGGAACATATTCTTGAGAACTTTTACGAGATTTTCAATCTAATTGAAAATAGTATTGATATAACTGGGTATGCCAATGTGTCTAAAGAAAATTGAGCCAGGTAATGGCTAACCTATAAAATATCATGCTTAGTTCCTTCAACTGTGTTGTGTATAAAATCATATGGATATTTATGTTGAATATTCTCATCCTTTAGGTATTAATGAACCTTAGGAAGAAATTGTATCTTCACTTAAGGGTCAATGTCCTGTGTAGTTTGGAGTGTCAAATTAAAAATTTTGCTTTTATATGACAGTTCCATTGCCTATAAAGCTGGAAAACCATGTTTGTATGAGCAAGCCTCATATGAGAATTGTTGAGATAACTTGATTGCACTTCGTCTGATATTTTTCTTATAGTAATAATATTTTTAACAAACTGAGGCATAGATTTTATAATTGGTCATAAATGATCATCTTTGTAGGGTAAATAACTTCTCACAAGAGATTTAATATCAAAAAAAAAAAAAACTTTACTTCTATCACGCCATCTCAATTGTAGGCACATAATACATTTAGACCGATCTAGAGTATAACAGTTGCACCACTACTTTAGAATGTTGACTTCATGCCAATTGATTTCTCCAAATACATTAACTACCATCATAATGCATTCTTCATCACATGTAGATGATGAAATCAAAAAAATAATTTGAGACCAATTCAACTGTTTTTTAATGCATTCCATTAGCTAACAATTACATAATAAAAGCGTTCACATGCTTAACACATTATTATTGAATAATGGCATCATTTACTTTTTACACTATCACTCTTTTGTTTTCAAACTTATGCATACAACTAGATTTTGGGCAGCCAATATATGATTTTATTTTGACAGCCTTAGTGTGTCTCACACCAACATTCCATTTTTTATATTCAGAACCAATATCAAACAATTATAGGAATATCTAAGCTCAACGATATACAAAATCAATGCTAAAATTTGAAGAATAGATATGTGCCACAAGATCCACACTAGTTTAAGCAAGGAAGCATGGTGAGATGAATACGTGGAGAAGACAAGATTTGTTCCACTAAAGCATCAAATGAAATATAAATGAATTCACACATTTGAATATTCTAATATGTATTAATTGTGACCACATCATGTAATCTATTTGAATCAGCAATACTAGGACCAAATCATGTGATTTTCATGCACATTACAAGGCTTAGAAGATATGAAATTTACCTTTCCTACAAGCAGACATACACAACTCTAATCCATGAAACCACAAATAAAGAACATATGTACCTTTTATAACACATTCTATCTGAATAATAATAGATGTAATTGTAAAGCACCTTGAGTCAATTGTTGTTTCTTCACTTTATTGTGCCCTTTCCCTTCTTTTTCTTTCTTTCCACCTCTCATTTTTTTTATCTCTTTTTTATTTTTATATATTCAATAAAAAATTTTATGTTTATTTTCTTCATTTACAAAATTTAAAATTATAACCTAACTTTCTCAATGTTGTAGATGCTCAATTTATCAAGAAACACACTAAGAGAACTGGATTTTTCAATGCCCAATAATATTTTCCCCAACACAATATGGGTGTATTTCAAGTCGATACCTTTTTCTCTTATACCACTTGTTGGAATCAAGATTGTTGTTACACCAAAACTCGCAGGTGTTAGTAAATGGAATCAAGATGAGAGTTAACAAATCCTTGTCATGGAACACATAGGGAATGTTGGATTATCTAATTCCCACATTTGTTCCTTCATCCAAAGTCGAGAAAAAAAATTAGAGACCTTTTTAATAATAAATTTACAATTTGTTAGTGTTTAAAAGCATTTTTTAGGAATCAAAGAAGAATGAACTGATATTATATATATATATTATATATATATTAATATATAATATATATATATATATATATATATATATATATATATATATATATTTATATATATATTATATATTTGTTGTATTGTTAAAATGCTAAGGAATTACAAAATAACTCTCTATACAACTTAATTATCATGCAACCTAACTTGTGAACATGCTTAAATGCTCATTGTGGTAACATAAATCAAACCTATTTACAATTCTAGTAATTGCTAGTGTAGGGTTAGGGTTTTCATGTATGAAATCCTAGCCATGATTATTAAAGGTATAAAATCTAATGAGATAACATTTGAGCATAAGTGGAGGGGGAATAAATTATACTTGGGTAAGAAAAGATTTTTCTTGGTAATGGAAATAGACCGAATAACTTGTCGTACGAGAAAATTATAATATGATAAGTTGAAATATCGAGGAAATTCTTACGGCCTTACAAAGAAGGATCAAGGTTTATTTTTTAATAAACTAAATACTTAAAAGAAAAAACATATAAATAAATTAAGAATAGGATTTGAGTTGTTACTTGAGCAAGCTCAAATACAAACGTAGCTTTGTTTTACTTCCATGACTACCGAAAAAGTTTAAGTAATGGTAAGAAAACTTTGAGCAAATCGATGGCCCAAAAAGGAGCTCCAAGCTAGGACATGAAAGCTAAAGACAAGAGGAATCATAATTCTTAAATTTAGTAACAAAAAGATATATTAGGGTGAAAGGAAATAAGTACATTAGTTGTATTAAATAAAAACATCACAAAAAGAAAAGCATACCTTTAGTTGAAGCACCAATGCATGAAGGTGAATTTAGAAACAATTTTCAAGAATATTGGATGAATTAATGAGTTAAATAAAAATATAGAATCCCCTAATGGAAAAGTGAAGGCAAAACAATAAATATTTAAAAGTAAAAATAGTGAGAGAGCTAGCATAGCTCTATCCAAGCAATGAAAGAAATGAATAAAATAGTAAGTCAACGGATGGGTATTTACTACAAAAAACGAATAACCCTATATGAAGTCAATCGTCGCTGAGAAAACATTAATTCACAATAATGAATATTAGGGTATAAATGTTTCAATGGGAGTTCCTGTGAAGGGAAAGTGGTTTCATCGTCATGGACGTTGGCTAGACTTCCATGTTTGCAAGTCAAACCATAAAGCCATAACCACATGTCCTCACAGTAATAGTGACGATCTTGATAAATTCATATGGAAATATATAATCATAGACACACATATAAATGGTTTTCACAAAAGCTAGAGTTTAATCCTATGCAAACAATATATTAACCAAACTTCAGAGGTATAGGAGTTGTATGCTTAGCCCCATTGGTATATACATATAAATTTTGGTTTCATAGGTTTTTAAAATATACCAATAGAAATTGTATCATTAGAAATAGGAAATTTCTTGGTATACATGAATCTCTTAATCTATAAATACATAGTGCGTGTCTATCATGAATATAAATATTGAATGAAATATTACGATGTGTGTCCAAACTTACGAGGTTGGTCCATTGAGGATTAAGAACTCGTCATTAGTATATGAATATATGTTTAAACCATATAATTATCCTAATGAAGGATTTGTCAAGAATTAAGCCTAGGAATCCATAAGTACCCTTAAAATAAGTGGCAAATTACAGAAAGAATAGAATACCAATACGAGTATATTTGTGCTACTTATTTCCAATATTTCAAATAATTAATACATTGGTAATAAATGAAATAGGAATAGAACTCCACGTATAACATTTGAGATTAATTTATAATGGTGTTGTAAGACTATGTAATATCCCCTTTGAAGAAAATAATAAGAGTGATAAATTTATAGCATAAGTGAAAACAATTATTGAATGAATATTTAACTTAATTCAAAAAAAATTAGGGTGTTTAAGGAGGTGAATTACATAGGTTAAGGAATATACTTGGTACTTTGGCTTCTAAATTTCATCTTTAGGGGGTTGGCATCATTATAACACATAACATAATATTAACTATCCATTGGATGCAAGTTTAGATGAATTTTAGATGAGAAATGCAAATGTCTATATGAGTCCTTCTTTTGCTACGAGCAAGAAAATGTGCCAAGCATGAAATTTGAAGGAAAACTGAGGTAAGAGTGTGGGGAGGGAGGGGGGCAAGTCTTGGGGATGATCAAGCATTCATAGACATGCACTTATGTCAACGATAAAAGGGTTTATTCAGCAAATGGGTGACTATAGAGTGTCATGTAGCTCTACAAAACAGGGGATTTTACTGTTACAACACAAAAAAGGTAAACAACAATTAAATATCAACAACCAAAGTGAACCTAATGCATGGAAATATATGATAAATAAACAAAATAATAATTTTTAATACTACCATCTAGTGCTAAATGTACTAAGAAGTAAAATACTATAAACACGCTAACTAATTATGCTTGCATAAAATAATACTCTGAAATGAATTTTCATAAATAAATAAATGAAAAAGCACATAAAATATAGCAATACATAAGCAGTATTAAGAACTTGGGGTGGGCCATAATCTAAGGAGATTTGGATCCTCAAGAAACAATAATCTAAGAGCCAAATATGTCTTTCATTAATCAGAAAAAGAGATTTTACATGAATAGTTGCAGGAATAAAACTTCTAATTGTTAGGGAAAATACTGAGAGGGAGGGTTAATCGATATTTTTATTTCACTTTATCTTGAACTTCAAATTCAAAATTTTTATTGGATATTATAATTTCTTCACAATTGTTTGAGGAAGACTTGAGGCCCAAATTAGGGATAGCACAGTAACCGCAATGAACCCTAATGAAGGTCAAAAGTTCATAAAGTTCATCTTCAGTAATATGTATGCCTTGATGATAATGATGTGTAGAATTTCCATAAATATGACAGTGATATGGTATAGATTCGTGACAGTGATATTGTGTCTATGACAATGATGTTTAGGATAGTGAAACATGTTCTTATAAAAATATTGGATGGGAGTGTCTCTTTTTATGCATGACAATAATATATAATAGCATTTACTATAGGCATGAAAGTGACATGTGATAAGGATATCTATGCGTCTGTATGACGGTGAGGTTGAGTTAACAAATTTTGGAGAAAAAATTACATCTCAAAAAATTCAAATTTTCATGTTTAAAAGGTCATAATGGGACTTTGACTCAATTTTTTTCCCTTTTGACTCTAGTATTTATAAATATTCTTTACAATGATATATAAAACTACATCAAGTGACCCAATATATATTATGAAGACTGGCCATAGTTACAAATTCAACAACCTCTTCCACTCCATCACCTCCTCTGCCTCTCCCTTCCTATCACACTTTTACTTTATTTGGAGATCTCCATCGTTGTCTCCATCCTTATCTCTCCCCACACCCCTCTTTTTATGTATGATAATAATATATAATAGCATTTACTATAAGCATCAAAGTGACATGTGGAAAGGATATCTATGCTTATGTATGGCGGTGAGGCTGACTTAATAACTTTTGGAGCCAATAATTACCTCTCAAAAATTCAAAGTTTCACATTTAAAAGGTCACAAGTGACGCAATATACATTATGAAGGCCGACCATAGTTGCAAATTCAACAAATTCTTCCACTCCATCACCTCCTCCCTCTCTCCCTACCTATTTCATGTTTACTTTATTTGGAGATATCCATCCCCCTCCCCATATTTCTCTCTCCTAATCCCCCTCCCCTTTTCTCTCTTTCCCACCCTCTATCTCTCCTCCTTCCCCTCATGCATTTTCATCATATTTTTCTAATTCCACCCCATGATCTCCCTCACTCTCTCTCTCCCCCTCACACTTCTCCCCCCTTCTCTACCTTTCCCTCTTAACCTATCTTTGGAGCTCTCTCTCCCCTCCTCTCACTTGCACTTTTCCTCTCACCCCTTTCTTTCTCTCTCCCTCTACCCTCAATCAGCCCTCCTATTCTCTCTCCCCTCCCCCTCTCATTTTATCTCTTCCTTATCCTCTTCCTCAACCTTTCTACCTCTCCCCCCTCCTTCGCCCTTAACATCTCCCTCTCTCCCCCCCTTCCCTCTCTCATGCCCTCCTTCACCCTCACCATATCTCTCTCCCTCCCTATTTCCTTCCCTCTATCCTTTCTCTCCCTCTCACACTATCTCTTTCTATGCTTTAGACTCCCTCCCTCCCCTCTCTCCACCTCTTACTCTTTACCTCTCTTCGGAACTCTCTATCCCCTACTCTCACTCACTTCACCTCTCAACCTTTTCTCCCTTTGTCCTACCACCCTGGCCCCATTTCTTTATACCTCACCCCCTCTCCGCTTCTCCCCTACCTTTGTTGCCTCTCTCTCCCCCTCACACTACATTCCCTCCCCTTGCTCTCTACCTATCACTCTTTGCCTCTCTTTGGAGATCCCTCTCCCCCTCTCTCACTCTTGCTTTTCCTTTTCTCTCTCTTACCCTCTTCCCCCACCATACCTCATTTTCTCTCTCCCCCTACCCCTCTCTTGTTCTCTCCTCTTCGCCCTCTCCCTCTCCCTCTCCCCTTTGGTGCCCCTCCTTCTCCCCTACGGTCCCTCTCTTTCCCTCCACCTCATTTTCCCATGCCATCTCTGTCTCCCTCTCCCTTACCCGACCCTCTCCCTCATTCATCCTCACCATATATGTCTCCCTTTCTCTATCCCTCTCTCACTCATATCCCTTGGTCTCCCTCCCACCCTCTCTCTCTACCTCACTCCCTAACCCCCTCTCTCCACCTCTTCTCTCTCTACCTCTTCTCTTTGCCTCTCTTAAAAGATATATCCCCCACTCTCATTATTGCTTCATGACCTAGTGATTTCTCTCTCTCTACACATAGTCTCTCACCTCACACCCGCCGACCCCCCCTCTAAATATCACCTCATAATATTTAAATTGGTTTTAAGTGGAAGTCAAACTAAAAAGAATCTTTCTTCATGATATAAACCTTTATTAGGGGTATAGTTAAAAGGAGTTCTAACTTTAAAAAAATGAGTATATTTGATATAAAAGTTAAAATAAAAGGATATATATGCATACAGAAATATTAGTTTCTATCTAAATTAAAAAACTATGCCACCTCAAATTAAAAAATATAAAGATTACAAATACCTAGGAGAGATATAAGCAAAAATATTTTAGATTTAATACAAATAATTTGGCACAAAAGTTCAATAGATTATAGAATATAATGAAAGCTAAAATAAAAGGCTAAAAATACCACATCTAGCCACTTTTGTCAAATTCTATAAACAAATATAAAAAAAATATGTTAAATAAATATATTAATATTGTTTATTATAGTATAACATATGTCGCAAGTATAAAATTTACTCCCTATTTATAATAATAATAATGATGATGATGATGATGATGATGATCAAAAGGTGCAAACATTATATATAGTATGTCTAAGGATGGATATTTTAGATGAGTAATGGGTGTTATATAGACTGATCGATTGATATGAGTCCCTCTTTTGCTATAGGAGACCATCCAATGAGCAGGAAAATGTGCTAAGGATGTGATTTGAAAGAAAAATGAACTAAGGGGGAGGCTAAGGGATGATAAAAAATTCATATTCATGTATGTATGTCAATGATAAAATGGATTATTTAGTAAAGAAAAGTGCAGGAATGACATAGTGATTTTGTTGGTGTGGAGTTACTGATCAAATTTGGACAAAGTCGTACGAAAGAAAAATTTCTAGAGTTCAGGAACACATAGATTGCATTGGGTGGGAGATTGTTGGGAATTGGATAATCAAACACTCCTCATGTGTTTCATGACATGTGTTTAGCGACGTCTCAAGGATTCCTTAACTCTATAAATTTCATTATTTACTAACACCTGTGAGTTTTGTTGTAATGAAAATTTTGATTCCAAGCATATACAATAGAGAATATCCATTGTTCACCCATGCTTTTTCTATTAAATTTGGAGGCCAAATAGACTGAGTACTTATCAGGCATGCCTAATTTCTTTTCCTTTTTTTCTTTTGGGAATGATTCATGGTTCTAGAGCAACATTCATAATATTGTCTACAACACTATGAACTTGATTCATAATGACTATTGGACCTTGTGTTTTTCCCCCATGTTGTTCTGAAGGATTTTGTAAATCCAATTTTTCACCATACTTAGGACAATTTGTGTATGGATTCCTGTTAAATAAATTTTCATTAGGCTTCCCCTGAAATGGGCATATTCCCTCCCTTTTAAGGTCTTCAAATGCCACCCTAGGAGTGTTTTTTATACTACTTTACATTATGTGTGGGCCTGACTACAAGCAAAGTCCTTTGTGACCAAAAGACCAAAATTGTACAAGGTATATATAGTCTTTGACTTTTCTTTGTTAGTTGCATCTCCCAAATTTTTCTTAATAGTATGAAACACTTGCATGCTCTAACAAATAGTATCAAATTTATTTTATTTTTTTGGATCATGGGTTTTTCCTCCATCTTGATTCACTATTAATGAAAGAAAAAAAAGATTGAACCACTGATATGATAGATCAAATTATTTTTCACGTAATATTTTATTATAGACATAAAACTTAATATGGTGTGCCATGCAACATATCAAATAACTACGAACACATTCTCGAGAACATGTACAAGATTTGTAATCTAATTGCAAAGAGTAATAATATAATTGGGTATCTCAATGTGTCTCAAGAAAATTGAGCTAGGTAATGGCTAACCTCTAAAATATCATTCTTAGTTCCTTTAGCTGTGTTGAGTGTAAAATCACATGGATATTTATGGTGAATATTCCCATCATTCAGGTATCCATGAACATTAGCAAGAAATTGTATCTTCACATGACGGTCAATGTCTTGTGTAGCTCACAATGGAAAATGAAAAAATTGTGGATTTATATTACAGTTCCATTTCCTAGACAATTGGAAAACTATGTTTTTATGAGAAATCCTCATATGGGATTTGTCAACATAACTTGACTCCACTTCCTCCAATATTTTTCTTATAGTAATAATATTTTTTAGAAACTAAAACATAGATTTCATCGGTGGCCTTAAATGACCATCTCTATAGGGTAAATAAATTCTCACAAGAGTTTTAATATCACATATTAAAAATAAACTCCTTACTTCTATCACGCCATCTCAATTGCAGGCACACAATACATTTAGACTGATCCATAGTATAACAATTGCACCATTAGTTTAGAATGTTAACATCACGCCAACTGATTTCTCTGAATGTATTAACTACTATCACAATGCATTCTTCATTGCATGTAGATGACCAAATCAAAAAAATAATTTTGGGACCAATTCAACAGATTATTATTGCATTCCACTAAATAACAATTTCATAATCAAAGCGTTCACATGCTTAACACATTATTAATGAATAATGACATCATTTACTTTTTACACTATCACTCTTTTGTTTTCAAACTTATGCATACAAATGGATTTTGGGCAGCCAACACACAATTTTATTTATAGAGGCTTAGTGTGTCTGACACCTCAACATTCCATTTTTTATATTCAGAACCAACATGGAACAAATTAATGAAATATTTAAACTCAATGATATACAAAATCAGTGCTAAAATTCGGAGAATGAATGTTTGCCTCAAGATACACACTAGTTTAAACAAGGAAGCATGGTGAGATGAATACGTGGAGAAGACAAGATTTGTGCCAGCAAATCATGTTTGAAGATTCTAATATTTATTAATTATTATAACATCATGTAATCTATTTGAATCAACAATACTAGGACCAGATCATGTGATTTTAATGTGCATTAGAAGACTTAGAATATATGCAATTTACCTTTCCTACAATCAGACATGTGCAACTCTAATCCAACAAACCACAAATAAAGAACATATGTAACGTTCATAATACATTCTATCTGAATAATAATAGATGTAATTGTAGAGCACCTTGAGTCAATTGTTGTTTCTTCACATTAGTGTGCCCTTTCCCTTCCTTTTCTTTCTTTCCACCTGTCATTTTTTTGGTCTCTTTTTCACTTTTATATATTCAATAAAAAATTATATGTTTATTTTCTTCATTTACAAAATTTAAAACTGTAACCTAACTTTCTCCTTTTTGTAGATGCTCAATTCATCTAAGGACTAGCATAGGTATCCAAGTGCATTAACATTACATATTACTGAGCACCTTTAGACCGTTGTAATTCACTGAATCAATTCTAAATAAGATCATTCCGTTGAGGCTTCAGGTATTAAGCTTAAATATGGCACTAATTGTACCATCTTGGATTTGAATATAAAAAAATGGAACGTTGAGGTGTGAGACACACTAAGCTAGTGTCAATGAAATCATGTGTTGACTTCCCAGAATATGGTTGTGCAAATAAATTTGAAAACAAAAGAGCGATAGTGTAAAATTCAGATGATGCAATTATTAATTAATAAGGCATTGGGTGTGTGAATGCTTTGGTTGTGCAATTGTCGACTGCTGGAATGCATTGAACATCAATTGAATTGGTTTCAGATTAATATTTTTGTCTAGTCATCTCCATGCAATGATGAATACATTGTGATGGTAGTTAATTCCTTGGTCCAAATCGGTTGGTGCGATGGAAACATTCTAAAGTAGTGGCGTGATTGTTAAAATTTGGATCAATTTGAATGTATTTTGTGCATGTAATTGAAATCAACTCCCAGAAGTAAAGAGTATTTTTTTAATGATATGTGGTATTAAAACCCTTGTGAAAGTTATTTACCCTATAGAGATGATCATTTAAGACTAAGGATAAAATCTCTTCTTGTTTTTATTACAAATATTATTACTGGAGGCAAAATATCAGAGGAAGTGTAGTCAAACGATGACAACAAATTTCATATGAGGCTTGTTTTTGCAAATGCGGTTTTGCAACTTTCTATCCAATGAGACTATCATATAAATCCATAACTCTTTAAATTGACACTGTGAACTGCACAAAACATTAACTCTCATGTGAATAAACAATCTCTTCCTAAGGTTCATTTATATCTAAAGGATAGGAATATTCACCATAAATATGCATGTTATTTTGTACTCAACGCAACTCGAGGAACTGAGCATGATATTTTAGAGGCCAAAAGTTACTTCCCTGAATTGTTTTTAGACATTTAGAGATACCCAATTACTTTAGTCCTTTTTAAAATTAGATTGCAACTCAAGTAGAGGTTCTCCAAAATGTGTCCTTATTTATTTGATATGTGTCATGGAACACCATCCTGAGTTCTATGTTTATGACAAAAACTTATGTGCAGTAGCATTTAATATATCTTATCGATAGTTACATTTTTTTCTTTTAGTAATATTGAGTAAAGATCAAGGAAAAACACATGATCCAACAAAAAGGAATCAAGTAGACACTATTCGTTTTATCATGTTAGTGTTTCATACTATGAAATAAAATTTGGGAAATATTGTTAACAAAGCAAATTCAAAGACCCTCTATACCTTGTTCAATCTTGGTCTTTTGATCACAAAGGACCTTTCTTGTACTTAGGACAAGATAGAAGGGAAGGCAATATCAGAATCGCTCCTAGAATGGAATTACAAGACATTATAAGGGAGGGAACATGCCCATCTCATGGGAAGTCCACTGGAAATTTACGTAATAAGATTCCATACAAGAATGGTCCTAAAGATGGTGAAAATTTGGAGTTACAGAAGCCTTAAGAGTAGGATGGGGAAAAATCACATGGTACAATAGTGGTTTTGAATGACGTTTTGAGTGCTTCAAATCATTATTATGATTGTTACTATAGAAACATCAATAATTCCCAAAAGAAGACCAGGAAAAATAAAACAAGGAATGTCTGATAAGTACTAAGTAGATCTAGCCTCCTAAGTCAATAGACAAAGCATGAGTGAAGGATGAATTCTCTTTATTGTAAGTTGTTGGAATTGTGATTATTGTTATAGCAAAACCTGCAGGTATTAGTTAATAGATGTATTACCAAATTAATGGATCCTCGAAAGGTAGTTATTGACATGTCAAGAAACACACTAGGAGCACTGGATTATCCAATTCCCAATAATATTCTCCCCAATGAAATATGTGTGTGTTTCAACTTGATACCTTTGGTTGTTATACCACTTGTTGGAATCAATATTGTTGTTATACCAAAACTCGCACGTGTTAGTAAATGGAAGCAACACCAGAGTTAACAAATCCTTAGGATGAGGTTAAGAACTTGTCACGAAACACATAGGGAGTGTTGGATTGTCTAATTCACAACATTTATTCATTCATCCAAAATTGGGAAAAAAAAATTAGATCAATAATAAATTTCTAATATGTTAGAGTTTAAATGCGTTTTTCAGGAATCAAAGAAGAATGAACTAATTTGGTATGTATTTAGTGCTAAAATGCTAAGGAATTACAACATAACTCTCTATACAGATTAATTATCATGCGGCCTAACTTGTGAAAATGATTAAATGGTCATTGTGGTAACCTAAACCAAACCTATTTACAATTCTACTAATTGCTGATGTAGGGTTAAGGTTTTCAAGTATGAAATCCTGGCCATGATTATTAAAGGTATAAAACCAATGAAATAACATTTGAGCATAGGTTTAGGTGGAATAAATTACGCTTGTGTAAGAAAAAAATTTCTTGGTATTGGAAATAGACAAAATAAATTATCGTAAGAGAAAATTATAATATGATAAGTTGAAATATGTAGAAAATTCTTACGGCCTTGCAAAGAAGGATCAAGGTTTATTTTTTAATAAACTAAACACTTAAAAGAAAAAACATGTAAATAAATTAAGAATAGGAGTTGAGTTGTTAATTGAGCAAGCTCAAATACAAACCTAGCTTTGTTTTACATCCATAACTACTAAAAACATTGAAGTAATGGTAAGCAAGTTTTGATCAAAGCAATGGCCCAAAAGGAAGTTGCAAGTTAGGGCATGAAACCTAAAGACAAGAAGAATCATAAATCACAAATTTGGTAACAAAAAGATAGATTACCATGAAAGGCAAGAAGTACGTTAGTTGTATTAAATAAAAACCTCGCAAAAAGAAAAGGATACCTTTACTTGAAGAACCAATGCATGAAATTGGATTTAGAAACAAGTTTCAAAAATGTTGTTTGAATGAATGAGTTCAATAAAAATATAGAATCCTCTAACAGAAAAGTGAAGGGAAAATGGTAAATATTTAAAAGTAAAAATAGTCATGAAGCTAGCATAGATATATCCAAACAATGAAAGAAATGAATAAAATATTAAGTCAACGGATGAGTACTATTACAAAAAAATAATAATCCTATATGATGTCAATCGTCGATGGCAAAAAATAAATTAATAGCATTGAATATTAGCATATACATGTTTCAAGGTGAGTTCTCGTGTAGGGAAAGTGGTTTCATCATCATGGACTTTGGCTAGAGTTCCATTTATTCAAGTCGAACCATAAAAGGATAAACTCACGTCCTCACACTAATAGTGATGATGTTTGATAAACAAATATGGAACTATATAAACATAGACATAAATATAAATGGTGTTTGCAAAACCCAAAGTTTAATCCTATGCCAACAATATATTAACCAAACATCAAAGCTATAGGAATTGTATGTTTAGTCGCATTGATATATAGGTATAAATGTTGATTTCGTATGTATTTAACATATACTAATTGAAAGTGTATCATTAGAAATACGAAATTTTTGGTATACATGAATCTCTTAATCTATAAAGACACAGTGCATGTGTATCATGAATATAAATATTGAATGAAATAATTACATTGTGCATTAAAGTTATGAGGTTTGTCCATTGAGGATTAAGAACACATCGTTAGTATATGAATATAAGTTTAAACCATATAATTATACTAATGAAGGATTTGTGAATAATTAAGCCTATGAATCCATAAGTACCCCTAGAATAAGTGGTAAGTTAGGGAAACAATAGAATAACATTATTGGTATATTTGTCATATGTATTTCCAATATTTCAAGTAATGAATACATTGGTAATAAATGAAATAGGAAGAGAACTCCATGTATAAAATTGGAGATTAATTTATAATGGTGTTGTAAGACTAGGTAATATCCTCATTGAAGAAAATAACAAGAGTGATAAAATTGTAGCATAAGAGAAAATAATTATCGAATGAATATTTAAGTTAATGAAAAAAAATAGGGTATTTAAGGAGGTCAATTGCATAGGTTAAGCAATCTACTTGGTACTTTGGCTTCTAAATTTCATCTTTAGGGGGTTGGGGTCATTATAATACATAATATAATATTAACCATGCATTGGGTACAAGTATATATTAATTTTAGATGACAAATGCAAACTTTGAGTCCCTATTTTGGTATTAGAAACAATCCAACGAGCAAGAAAATGTGCCAAGCATGCAATTTGAAGGAAAAATGAGCTAAGAGTGGGGGGGGGGGATGCAAGGGCAGTGCTTAGGGATGATAAAGCATTCATATCCATGAATGTATGCCAATACTAAAAGGGTTTATTCAGCAAATGGGTGACTATAGAGTCTGATGTAGCTCTACAAAACAAGGGATTATAAAGTTACAATGCGAAAATGATAAACAACAATTAAATATCAAGAACCAAAGTGAACCTAATGCATGGAAAGAGACGCTAAATAAACAAAATAATAATTTCTAAGAATATCATCTAGTGCTAAAAGTACTAAGAAATAAAATACTGTAAACAAGCTAACCAATTATACTATAAACAAGCTAACTAAGTGATCTAATTTAGGTTCAAATGATGGAGATTGATTGTATTGTGTGATCATGATAACACTTTTGTATAATCCCCTTTCACTAGCAGAAGCATGGATAGGAGCAACGTGTGTTTTGTTGAGGAAAATGACAACAAGCATGATTTGTAGTTGTTGATAGTGTGTTTTCCATGACTACTTGGTTATGGAGTAAAGTTTATCACTACTATGTAATAACAATGTGCATATAATGGATTTGTAATGCACCGTATAATGGTTTGAGTATATTTATTCTGTGAGTATATATTTTTTATTATTGAGTGTTTCCTGCATGAGAAATCTGGTTATGTATGGAGAGACTTATATCTTAACCATGTTGACTGAGAGAGAATGTGAGTATTATTCTATTTTTGAGTCTCTTGCTCTTGAATATGAGGGTATTATTAGTTAATTTATCTGTTAATTTATGCTTGTATGTTGTTGATAGAGATTGATGTAATTGGCATATACCATCATGGTACTGACATTGTGTTGCTCTGAGTCAAATTTTTAACATAATATTGGTAAGGTTGCCTCATATGGTTGAGTCAGTATTTTACAGATCCTTAATGTCATGAGGTCATAAGGATTTGTATGTCACTATGCAATATGGGATAAAGTATTTTATTATTGAGATCCATTGTTTTTATGTTGTGTCAAAAGTGGGAGAGAGATTTAGATTCTTGTTGCATTGATAGAGATTGATCTAATTGGCATATACCATCATGGTATTGGCATTGTGTTACTTTGACTCAAAATTTCAACATATTATTGGTAAGATTGAGTCATTATTGTAGAGATCCTCGAAGTCATGAGATCATATGGATTTGTATGTTTCTATACAATATGGGATAAAGAATTTTGTTATTGAGATCCATTGTTTTTAAGTGGTGTCAAGCATGGGATAGAGATCCTAGATTCTTGTTGCATCTATGTATGTGTTGTTGGTATTTCCCTTTATTTCATGATATAGCCCAATATTTCATGTATGTAATTTCATCTTTGGTTTGTTAGTCTAGGTTATGCTCTCTTGCATGTGGAAAGCCATTTTACAAGAGGTATGGATATGTTTTCTACCCCAATGCATATTCATGTGGATTATTTTCTACAGAAGAGAAGTGCATCACTGACATAGTAATTGTGTTGGTGTGGAGTTATTGATCAAATTTGGACAGAGTCGTATCAAAGCCAAATGTCTAGAGTTCATAAAACACCTAGATTGCATTCGGTGGGAGAATGTTGGTAATTGGATAATCCAACACTCCTCGTGTGTTTCATGACATGTGTTTAACGACCTCCCAATGATTTTTTAACTCTAGAAATGTGATTTTTTACTAACACCTGCGAGATTTTTTGTAAAGAAATTTTGATTCGAAGATCATACAACAGAGAATATGCATCAATCACCGATGATTTTTCTATTAAATTTGGAGGCAAAGTTTATTGATTACTTATCAATCATGCGCCCTTTTCTTTTTCGTGTTTTCTTCTAGGAATGATTGATGATTCTAGATAAAAAATCATTATATTATCTGCAACATTATGAACTTCATTCATAACCACTATTAGACCTTGTGTTGTGTCCCCATGTTGTTCTAAAGAATTTTCTAACTCCAATTTTTCACCATAGTTAGGACCATTCATGTATGGTCTCCTATTAAATAAATTTCTAGTGGACTTCCCCTGAGATCTGCATATTCCCTCCCTTTTAAAGTCTTCCGGTACCATCCTAGGAGTTTTTTTTACAATGCTTTACCTTAAGTGTTAGCCTAAATTCAAGCGAAGTTCTTTGTGATCAATGAACCAAAATTGTAGAAGGTATAGAGGGTCTTCGAATTTTCTTTATTAGCTCCATCTCACAAATTTTTCTTGATAGTGTAAAAATCTCGCATGCTCAAACAAATAGTATCGATTTTATTTTATTTATTTGGATCACGGGTTTTGCATCGATCTTGATTCACTATTATAAAAAGAAAGAAAAAGATTGTAACCATTAATAAAATAGATCAAACGATTTTGTAAATACTCTTTTATTAGAAAAATAGAACTCAAGATGGTGTGCCATGCCACATCTCAAAAAACTAGGAACATATTCTCGAGAACCTCTATGAGATTTGCAATCTAATTGCAATGACTACTGATATAACTGCGTATCTCAATGCATCTCAAGAAAATTGAGCCATGTAATGGATAACCTCTAAAATATCATGCTTAGTTCCTTAAGTTGTGTTGAGTATAAAATCACATGGATATTTATGGTGAATATTCCCATCCTTCAGGTATCAATGAACCTTAGCAAGTAATTGTATCTTCACTTGAGGGTCAATGTCTTGTGTAGTTTGCAGTGTGAAATTAAAATTTTATGGATTTTTATGAGAGTTCCATTTCCTAGAGAGTTGGAAAACTATGTTTGTATGAGCAAGCCTCATATGATATTTGTCGACATAACTTGACTGAACTTCCTCTAATATTTTTATTATAGTAACTTATTTTTAAGAAACTGAAACATATATTTTATCTTTGGTCTTAAATTATCATCTCTATAGGGTAAATAACTTGTCACAAGAGTTTTAATATCACATATTAAAAAAAAACTTTACTTCTATGATGCCATCTCAATTGGAGGCACACAATACATTTATACTGATCTAGAGTATGACAATCACACGACTACTTTATGAGGTTGACATCATGCCAATTGATTTCGCCAAATGCATTAACTACCATCACAATTCATTCTTCATTGCATGTAGATGACCAAATCAAAAAAATAATTTGAGGCCAATTAAACTGATTTTTTATGCATTCAACTAGTTAACAATTACATAATCAAAGCGTTCACATTCTTAACACTTTATTAATGAATAATGGCATCATTTACTTTGTACACTATCACTCTTTTGTTTTAAAACTTATGCATACAATTGGATTTTGGGCATCCAACACACGATTTTATTTACATAGGTTTAGTGTGTCTCACACCTCAACATTCCATTTTTTATATTCATAACCAACATGGAACAATTAGAGAAATATTTAAGCTCAACGATATAGAAAATCAGTACTAAAATTTGGATAACCCACACTAGTTTAAACAAGGAAGAATGGTGAGATGAATATGTGGAGAAGACAAGATTTGTGCCACTAAAAGATCAATTGAAATATAAATGCATTCACATGTCTCAAGATTCTAATATGTATTAATTGTGACCACATCATGTAATCTATTTGAATCAGCAATACTAGGACAAAATCATGTGATTTTAATGCGCATTACAATGCATAGAAGATATGTCGTTTTCCTTTCCTACAGGTAGAAGTGCACAACTCTAATAGAGAAAACCATAAATAAAGAACATATGTACCTTTTATAACCCATTCTATCTGAATAATAATAGATGTAATTGTATAGCACCTTGAGTCAATTTTTGTGTCTTCACTTTAGTGTGTCCTTTCCCTTCTTTTTCTTTCTTTCCACCTCTCATTTTCTTGATCTCTTTTTTATTTTTATATATTCAATAAAAAAATTGATATGTTTATCTTCTTCATTTATAAAAGTTAAAATGCTAGCCTAACCTTTTCCTTATAAAAGATGCTCAATTTATCCAAGGACTACCATAGGTCTCCAAGTGCATTGACATTACATATTATTGAGTTCCTTTAGACCATTTTAATTCATTGAATCAATTCTGAATAAGACCATGTCATTGAGGCTTTAGGCATTAAGCTTAAATATGTTACTAATGGTACGATGCTGGTTTTGAATATCAAAATGGAATATTGAGGCGTGAGACACACTAAGCTGGTGTGAATGAAATCATGTGTTGACTTCCCAGAATATAGTTGTGCAAATAAATTTGAAAACATAAGAGAGATAGTGTAAAATATGATGGTGCAATTATTCATTAATAAGGTATTGTGTGTGTGAAAACTTATGTAGTGCAATTCTCAGCCAATGGAATGCATTGAACATCAGTTGAATTGGTCTCAGATTAGTATTTTGGCCTAGTCATCTCCATGTAAAGAGGAATGCAATGTGCTGTTAGTTAATGCATTGATCCAAATTAGTTGGTGCGATGGAAACATTTTAAAGTAGTGGCATGATTGTTAAAATTTGGATGGATCAAAATGTATTGTGTGCATGTAATAGTGATGGGGTGACAAAAGTAAAGAGTATTTTTTTAATTATATGTGGCATTAAAACTCTTGTGAGAAGTTATTTACGCTAAAAAGATGCTCATTTAAGACCAAGGATAAAATCACTTTTTGGGTTTCATAGAAATATTACTACTATAGGTGAAATATCACAGGAAGTGTAGTCAAATGATGTTGACAAATCCCATATCAAGCTTGTTTCTACAAACGAAGTTTTTCAATTTTCTATGCAATGGGACTTTCATATAAATCCACAGCTCTTTAATTTGACACTGCGAACTTCACAAGAAATTAAATATCATGTGAAGAAACAATCTCTTCCTAAGGTTCATATATATCTAAAGGATAGGAATATTCACCATAAATATACATATTATTTTGTACTCACCACAAACCAAGAAACTAGGCATGACATGTTAGAGGCCAGAAGTTACTTGCCTGAATTGTGTTAAGACATTTTGAGATACCCAGTTAGATTTGTCCTCTTTAAGATAACATTGATGATTCTAGAACAAAAATCATAATATTATCTGCAACACTATGAACTTCATTCATAACCACTACTAGACCTTGTGTTGTGTCCCCATGTTGTTCTGAAGAATTTTCTAACTAAAATTTTTCACCATATTTAGGACCATTCATGTATGGACTCCTAATAAATAAATTTTTAGCGGACTTCCCGTGTGATCGGCATATTCGCTCCCTTTTAAAGTCTTCCAATACCATCCTAAAAGTTTTCTTTACATTTCTTTACCTTATGTATTGGCCTAACCTCAAGAAAAGTTGTTTGTGATCAAAGTACCAAAATTGTAAAAGGTATAGAGGGTCTTTGACTTTTCTTTGTTAGCTACATCTCACAATCTTTTCTTCATAGCTTAAAACACTTGCATGCTCAAACAAATAGTATCGATTTTGTTTTATTTATTTGGATCATGGGTTTTGCATCGATCTTGATTCACTATTATAGAAAGAAATAAAAAGATTGTAACCACTAATACAATAGATCAAATGCTTTTGTAAATAGTCTTTTAATAGAAAAATAGAACTCAAGATGGTGTGCCATGCCACATCTCAAATAACTAGGAACATATTCTCGAGAACCTCTACGATATTTGCAATCTTATTGCAATGACTATTGATATAACTGGGTATCTCATTGTGTCTCTAGAAAATTGAGCCAGGTAATGGCTAACCTCTAAAATATCATGCTTAATTCCATCAATTGTGTTGAGCATAAAATCACATTGATATTTATGGTGAATATTCTGATTCTTCATGTATGAATGAACCTTAGAAAGAAATTGTATCTTCACTTGAGGGCCAATGTCATGTGTAGTTTGCAATGTCAAATTAAAATTTTAAGGATTTATATGACGGTTCCATTGCCTAGAAAGCTAGAAAACTATGTTTGTATGAGCAAACCTCATATGACATTTGTCGACATAACTTGTACACTTCCTCTGATATTTTGCTTATAGTAACTTATATTTAAGAAACTGAAACATAGGTTTTATCTTTGGTCTTAAATGGTCATCTTTATAGGGTAAATAACTTCTCACAAGAGTTTTAACATCACATATTAAAAGAAAAAAATTGCTTCTATCATGCCATCTTAGTTGCAGGCACACAATATATTTAGATCGATCCAAAGTATAACAATTACACCACTACATTAGAATTTTGACATCAAACCAATTGATTTCCCCAAATGCATTAACTACCATCATAATTCATTCTTCATTGCATGTAGATGTCCAAATCAAAAAAATAATTTGAGGCAAATTCAACTGATTTTTAATGCATTCAACTAGTTATCAATTACATAATCAAAGCGTTCACATTCTTAACACTTTATTAATGAATAATGGCATCATTTACCTTTTACACTATTGCTCTTTTGTTTTCAAACTTATGCATACAATTTGATTTTGGGCATCCTACGCACGATTTTATTTATACAGGTTTCATGTGTCTCACACCTCAACATTTCATTTTTTATATTCATAAACAACATGGAACTATTATAGAAATATTTAAGCTCAATAATATAGAAAATAAGTGCTAAAATTTGGAGAATCCACACTAGTTTAAACAAGGAATCATGGTGAGATGAATACGTGGAGAAGACGAGATTTGTGCCACTAAGGCATCAACTCAAGTATAAATGCATTCCCACGTCTGAAGATTCTAATATGTATTAATTGTGACCACATCATGTAATCTATTTGAATCAACAATACTAGGACCAAATAATGTGATTTTAATGCACATTACAAGACTTAGAAGATATGCAATTTTCCTTTCCTACAAGTAGACGTGTGCAACTCTAATCGTGAAAACCACAAATAAAGAACATATGTACCTTTCACAACACATTCTATTTGAATAATAATAGATGTAATTGTAGAGCACCCTGAGTTAATTGTTGTTTCCTCACTTTAGTGTGCCCTTTCCCTTCTTTTTCTTTCTTTCCACCTCTCATTTTTTTGATCTCCTTTCTATTACCATATATTCAATAAAAAATGATATGTTTATTTTGATCATTTAAAAAATTTAAAAGACTAACCTAACTTTCACCTTGTTGTAAATGCTCATTTTATCCAAGCACTAACATAGGTCTCCAAGTGCATTTACATTACATATTATTGAGTTCCATTAGACCATTTTAATTCATTGAATCAATTTTGAATAAGACCATGCCATTGAGGCTTTAGGCATTAAGCTTAAATATGTTACTAATTGTACGTTGTTGGTTTTGAATATAAAAAATTAAATGTTGAGGTGTGAGACACACTAAGCTGGTGTGAATGAAATCATGTGTTGTCTTCCCAAAATATAGTTGTGCAAATAAATTTGAAAAAAAAAAGATAGTGTAAAATGAGATGGTGCAATTATTAATTAATAAGGTATTGGGTGTGTGATCTCTTTGGTAGTGCAATTGTGAGCTAGTGGAATGCATTGAACATCAGTTGAATTGGTCTCAGATTAGTATTTTGGTCTAGTCATCTCCATGCAATGAGGAATGCATTATGATAGTAGTTAACGCATTGGTCAAAATCAATTGTTGCGATGGAAACATTTTAAAGTAGTGGCGTGATTGTTAAAATTTGGATGGATCTAAATGTATTGTGTGCATGTAATAGAGATGGGGTGACAAAAGTAAAGAGTATTTTTTTAAATATATGTCGTATTAAACATCTTGTGAGAAGTTATTTACCCTATAGAGATGCTCATTTAAGACCAAGGATATAATTGCTTTTTGGGTTTCATAGAAATATTATTACTGTAGGTGAAATATCAGTGGAAGTGTAGTCAAATGATGTCGAAAAATCTACTATGAGGCTTGTTTCTAAAAAAGAAGTTTTTCAACTTTCTACGCAATGGGAATTTCATATAAATCCATAGCTCTTTAATTTTACACTGCGAACATCACAAGAAATTAAATCTCATTTGAAGAAACAATCTCTTCCTAAGGTTCATATATATCAAAAGAATAGGAATATTCACCATAAATATGCATGTTATTTTGTACTCACCACAAATCGAGGAACTGAGCATGATATTTTAGAGGCCAGAAGTTACTTTCCTAAATTGTTTTGAGAAATTTCGAGATACCCTATTAGATTGGTCCTCTTTAAAATTGCATTGATGATTCTAGAGCGAAAATCATAATATTATCTACAACACTATGAACTTCATTCATAACCACTATTAGACCTTGTGTTGTGTCCCCATGTTGTTCTGAAGAATTTTCTAACTCCAATTTTTCACCATATTTAGGACCATTCATGTATGGACTCCTATTTAATAAATTTTCAATGGACTTCCCTTGAGATCGGCATATTCCCTTCCTTTTAAAGTCTTCCAGTACCATCCTAGGAGTTTTTTTTACATTTCTTTACCTTATGTGTTTGCCTAACTTCAAGCAAAGTCATTTGTGATTAAAGTACCAAAATTGTAGAAGGTATATAGGGTCTTCCAATTTTCTTTGTTAGCTGCATCTCACAATTTTTTCTTGATAGTCTGAAACACACGAATGATCAAACCAATAGAATCAATTTTATTTTATTTTTTGGATCATGGGTTTTGAATCGATCTTGATTGACTATTATGGAAAGAATTAAAAATATTGTAAACACTAATACAATAGATCAAATGCTTTTGTAAATAGTATTTTATTAGAAAAATAGAACACAAGATGTTGTGCCACGGCACATATCAAATAACTAGGAACATATTCTCGAGAGCCTCTACAAGATTTGAAATCTAATTGCAATGACTACTGATATAACTGGGTATCTCAATGTGTCTCAAGAAAATTGAACTAGGTAATGACTAACCTCTAGAAAATCATACTAAGTTCCTTCAACTATGTTGACTATAAAATCACATGGATATTTATGGTGAATATTGCCATCCTTTAGGTATTAATGAACCTTAGCAAGAAATTGTATCGTCACTTGAGGGTCAATGTCCTGTGTAGTTTGCAATGTCAAATTAAAATTTTATGGATTTATATGATAGTTCCATTGCCTAGAATGCCAGAAAACTATGTTTTTATGAGCAAGCCTCATATGATATTTGTCGACATAACTTAACTGCACTTCCTATGATATTTTGCTTATAGTAACTTATTTTTAAGAAACTGGAACATAGATTTTATATTTGGTCTCAAATGATCATCTCTATAGGGTAAATAACATCTCACAAGAGTTTTAATATCACATATTAAAAAAAAATAACTTTACTTCTATCACGCCACCTCAATTGCAGACAGACAATACATTTAGACCGATCCAGAGAACAACAATCACATCACTAATTTATAATGTTGACATCATGCCAATTTATTTTGCCAAATGCATTAACTGCCATCATAATTCATTCTTCATTCCATGTAGATGACCAAATTAAAAAAATAATTTGAGGCCAATTCAACTGATTTTTAATGCATTTCTCTAGTTAACAATTACATAATCAAAGTGTTCATATTCTTAACACTTTATTAATGAATAATGACATCATTTACTTTTTATACTATCACTCTTTTATTTTCCATTTTAAGGTCACGACCAAGCTAGACACCAAATTGGTGTATGAGACCCTCTTGTTTGTGGGACAAGGGACCCACCTCCACGCAGCGATTTGACTGCTAAGTCTACGAAGGCATACATACTCTACCCCCCTCTAGTTTTGAACTTGTGACCTTTTAGGAGGAAACACATGCTCTTAACCATTAAGCCCACTCAAGATATATACAATTGGAATTTGGGCTTCCAACACATGATTTTATTTACACAGGTTTAGTGTGTCTCACACCTCAACATTTCAATTTTTATATTCATAACCAACATGAAACAATTAGAGAAATATTTAAGCTCAACGATATAGAAATTCAGTGCTAAAATTTAGAGAATCCACACTAGTTTAAATAAGGAAGGTTGGTGAGATGAATACGTGGAGAAGACAAGATTTGTGCCACTAAAGCATCAACTGAAATATAAATGCATTCACACGTCTGAAGATTGCAATATGTATTAATTGTGACCACATCATGTAGTCTATTTGAATCAGCAATACTAGAACCAAATCATGTGATTTTAATGTGCATTACAAGACTTAGAAGATATGCAATTTTCCTTTCCTACAAGTAGATGTACAGAACTCTAATCGAGAAAACCACAAATAAACAACGTATGTACCTTTTATAACACTTTCTATATCAATAATAATAGATGTAATTGTGGAGAACCTTGAGTCAATTGTTGTTTCTTTACTTTAGTGTGCCCTTTCCCTTCTTTTTCTTTCTTCCCCCCCTCATTTTTTTGATCTCTTTTTTTATTTTTATATATTCAATAAAAAAATGATATGTTTATTTTCTTCATTTACAAAATTTTAAAATGCTAACCTAACTTTCTCCTTCTTGTAGATGCTGAATTTATCAAAGGACTACCATACGTCTCCAAGTGCATTGACATTACATAATATTGAGTGCCTTTAGACCATTTGAATTCATTGAATCAATGTGGAAAAAAGACCATGCATTGAGGCTTAGGAATTAAGCTAAATATGTTACATATTTTACCATGTTGGTTTAGAATATAAAAAATGGAACGTTGAGGTGTGAGACACACTAAGATGGTGTCAATCAAATCATTTGTTCACTTCCCAGAATATAGTTGTGCAAATAAATTTGAAAGCAAAAGAGAGATAATGTAAAATGAGATGGTACAATTATTCATTAATAAGGTATTGGGTATGTGAACACTTTTCTAGTGAAATTGTCAAATAGTGGAATGCATTGAACATTAGTTCAATTGGTCTTAGATTTGTATTTTGGACTAGTCATCTCCATGAAATCAAGAATGCATTGTGCTGGTAGTTAATGCATTGGTCCAAATCAGTTGGTGCGATGGAAACATTTTAAAGTAGTGGCGTAATTGCTAAAAGTTGGATGGATGCAAATGTATTGTGTGCACGTAATAGATATGGTGTGACAAAAGTAAAGGGTATTTTCTTAAATATATGTGGTATTAAAACTTTTGTGAGAAGTTATTTACCCCACAAAGATGCTCATTTAAGACCAAGGATAAAATCCCTTTTTGGGTTTCATAGAAATATTATTACTGTAGGTGAAATATCAGAGGAAGTGTGGTCAAATGATGTCGACAAATCTCATATAAAGTTTGTTTCTACAAATGAATTTTTTCAAATTTCTATGCAAGGGGAATTTCATATAAATCCATAGCTCTTTAATTTGACACTGCGAACTTCACAAGAAATTAAATCTCATTTGAAGAAACAATCTCTTCCTAAGGTTCATATATATCTAAAGGATAGGAATCTTCACCATAAATATGCATATTATTTTGTACTCACCAAAAATCAAGGAACTGAGCATGATATTTTAGAGGCCAAAAGATATTTTCCTAATTTGTTTTGATACATTTCGAGATACCTAGTTAGATTGGTCCTACTTAAAATTACATTGATGATTCTAGAGAAAAAATCATAATATTATCTATAACACTATGACCTTCATTCATAACCACTATTAGACCTTCTGTTGTGTCCCCATGTTTTTTTGAATAATTTTGTAACTCCAATTTTTGACAATATTTAGGACCATTCATATATGGACTCCTGTTAAATAAATTCTCAGCAGACCTCCCCTGAGATAGGCATATTCTCTTCCTTTTAAAGCCTTCTAGTAGCATCCTAGGAGTACTTTTTACATTGCTTTACCTTATGTGTTGGCCTAAGTTCAAGAAAAACCGTTTGCGATCAAAGTACCAAAATTGTAGAAGGTATAGAGGGTACTTGACTTTTCTTTGTTAGCTACATCTCACAAATTTATCTTGATAGTCTAAAACGCTCACATGCTCAAATAGATAGTATTGATTTTATTTTATTTTTTTGGATCATGGGTTTTGAATCGATCTTGATTCACTATTATAGAAAGAAAGAAAAAGATTGTAACGAGTAACACAATAGACCAAATTATTTTGTAAATAGTATTTTGTTAGAAAAATACAACTCAAGATGGTGCGCCATGCCACATCTCAAATAACTAGGAACATATTCTCGAGAACCTCTATGTAATGACTACTGATATAACTGGGTATCTCAATGTGTCTCAAGAAAATTGTGCCAGGTAATGGCTAACCTCTAAAATATCCTACTTAGTACCTTCCGTTGTGTTGAGTATAAAATCACATGGATATTTATGGTGCATATTCCCATCGTTTAGGTTTCAATAAACCTTAGCAAGAAATTGTATCTTCACTTGACGGTCAATGTCATGTGTAGCTTGTAGTGTCAAATTAGAATTTTATGGATTTATATGGCAATTTCGTTGCCTAGAAAGCTGGAAAACTATGTTTGTATGAGCAAGCCTCATATGATATTTCTCCATATAACTTGAGTGCACTTCCTCTGATATTTTGCTTATAGTAACTTATTTTTAAGAAACTAAAACATAGATTTTAACGTTGGCCTTAAATGATCATCTCTATAGGGTAAATAACTTCTCACAAGATTTTTAATATCACATGTTAAACAAAAAAATCGTTATTTCTATCACACCATCTCAATTGTAGGCGCACAATACATTTATAAAAATCTAGAGTATAAAAATCACACCACTACTTTAGAATGTTGACATCATGCCAATTGATTGTTCCAAATGCATTAAGTACCATCACAATTCATTCTTCATTGCATGTAGATGACCAAGTCAAAAAAATAATTCGAGGCCAAATCAATTGATTTTTAATGCATTCCACTAGTTAATAATTACATCATCAAAGTGTTGACATTCTTAACACTTTATTAATGAATAATGACATCATTTACTTTTTATACTATCGCTCTTTTGTTTTCAAACTTATGCATACAATTGGATTTTGGGCATCCAATACACGACTTTATTTACATAGGTTTAGTGTGTCTCACACCTGAACATTCCATCTTTTATATTCATAACCAACATGGAAGAATTAGAAAAATATTTAAACTCAGGGATATAGAAAATCAGTGCTAAAATTTGGAGATTCCACACTAGTTTAAACAAGGAAGCTTAGGGAGATGAATATGTGGAGAAGACAAGATTTGTGCCACTAAAGCATCAACTGAAATATAAATGCATTCACACGTCTGAAGATTCTAATATGTATTAATTGTGACCACATCATGTAATCTATTTGAATCAGCAATACTAGGACCAAATCATGTGATTTTAATGCGCATTACCAGACTTAGAAGATATAAAATTTTCCTTTCCTACAAGTAGATGTCCACAACTCTAATGGAGAAAACCACAAGTAAAGAACATATGTACCTTTTATAACACATTCTATCTTAATAATAATGGATGTAGTTGTAGAGAACCTTGAGTCAATTGTTGTATCTTCACTTTAGTGTGCCCTTTCCCATCTTTTTCTTTCTTCCCCCCTGTCACTTTCTTGATCTCTTTTTTTATTTTTATATATTCAATAAAAAATTATATGTTTATTTTCTTCATTTACAAAATTTAAAATGCTAACCTAACTTTCTCCTTGTTGTAGATGCTCAATTTATCCAAGGAATACCATAGGTCTCCAAGTGCATTGACATTACATATTATTCAGTGCCTTTAGACAATTTTAATTCATTGAATCAATTCTGAATAAGACCATGCCATTGAGGCTTTAGGAATTAATCTTAAATATGTTACTAATTGTACCACGCTGGTTTTGAATATAAAAAATGGAACGTTGAGGTGTGAGACACACTAAGCTAGTGTGAATGAAAAAATGTGTTGATTTCGAAGAATATAGTTGCGGAAATAAATATGAAAACAAAAGAGAGATAGTGTAAAATTAGATGGTGCAATTATTCCTTAATAAGGTATTGGGTGTGAACGCTTTCGTAATGCAATTGTTAGCTAGTGGAATGAATTGAACATTAGTTGAATTGCTCTCACATTAGTATTTTGGCCTACTCATCAAAATACAATGAGCAATGCATTGTGCTGGTAGTTAATGCATTGGTACAAATCAATTGGTGTGATGGAAACATTTTAAAGTAGTGGCATGATTGTTAAAATTTGGATGGATCTAAATATATTGTGTGCATGTAACAGAGATGGGGTGACAAAAGTAAAAAGTATTCTTTAAAATATATGTGGTATTAAAACTCTTGTGAGAAGTTATTTACCCCACAAGGATGCTCATTTAGGACGAAGGATAAAATTGCTTTTTGGGTTTCATAGAAATATTATTACTGTAGTTGAAACATCAGGGGAAGTGTAGACAAATGATGTTGACAAATCTCGTATGAAGTTTGTTTCTACAAATGATGTTTTTGAACTTTCTATGCAATGGGAATTTCATATAAATCCACATCTCTTTAATTTGAAACTACAAAGTTCATGAGATATTAAATCTCATGTGAAGAAACAATCTCTTCCTCAGGTTCACATATATCTAAAGGATAGGAATATTCAGCATCAATATGCATGTTATTTTGTACTCACTACAAATCAAGGAACTGAGAATGATATTTTAGAAGCCAGAAGTTATTTTCCTCAATTGTTTTGAGACATTTCATGATACCCAGTTAGATTGGTCCTCTTTAAAATTACATTGACGATTCTAGAGCAAAAATCATAATATTATCTGAACACTATGAACTTCATTCATAACCATTATTAGGCCTTGTGTTGTGTCCCCATGTTTTTCTGAAGAATTTTCTAACTCCAATTTTTCACCATATTTAGTACCATTCATGTATGGACTCCTATTAAATAAATTTTCAGTGGACTTCCCCTGAGATTGGCATATTCCCTCCCTTTTAAACTCTTCCAATAACATCCTAGGAGTTTTTTTTACATTGCTTTACCATATGTGGTGGCCTAACTTCAAGCAAAGTCGTTTGTGATCAAAGTACCAAAATTGTAAAAGGTATAGAGGGTCTTTGACTTTTCTTTGTTAGATACATCTCACAAATTTTTCTTGATAGTCTAAAACACTTGCATGCTTGAACAAATGGTATCGATTTTATTTTATTTTATTGGATCATGGGTTTTGCATCGATCTTGATTCACTATTATAGAAAGAAAGAAAAAGATTGTAACCACTAATACAATAGATCAAATGCTTTTGTAAATAGTCTTTTATTAGTCTTTTATTAGTTCCTTCAGTTGTGTTGATTATAAAATCACATGGATATTAATGGTGAATATTCCCATCATTCAGGTATCAATGAACCTTAGCAAGAAATTGTATTTTCACTTGAGGATCAGTTTGCAATGTCAAACTAAAATTTTATGGATTTATATGACAATTCCATTGCCTAGAAAGCTAGAAAACTCTGTTTGTATGAGCAAGCCTCATATGATATTTGTCCACTTAACTTGACTGTAGTTCTTTTGATATTTTGGTTATAGTAACTTATTTTTAAGAAACTGAAACAAATATTTTATCTTTGGTCTAAAATGATCATCTCTATAGGGTAAATAACTTCTCAATAGAGTTTTAATATCACATATTAAAAAAAAAAATTACTTCTATCATGCCATCTCAATTGTAGGCACACAATACATTTATACCAATCTAGAGTATAACAGTCACACCACTACTTTAGAATGTTGACATCATGCCAATTGATTTTTCCAAATGCGTTAACTACCATCACAATTCATTCTTCATTCCATGTAGACGACCAAATCAAAAAAGTAATTTGAGGCCAATTCAATTGATTTTTAATGCATTCCGCTAGTTAATAATTACATAATCAAAGCGTTCACATTCTTAACATTTTATTAATGAATAATGGCATCATTTACTTTCACTATCTCTTTTGTTTTCAAACTTATGCATACAATTTGATTTTGGGAATCCAAGACACGATTTTATTACACAGGTTTAGTGTGTCTCACACCTCAAAATTCCATTTTTTATATTCATAACCAACATGGAACAATTAGAGAAATATTTAAGCTCAATGATATAGAAAATCAGTGCTAAAATTTGGATAATCCACACTAGTTTAAACAAGGAAGCATGGTGAGATGAATACGTGTAGAAGACAAGAGTTGTGCCACCAAATCATCAACTGAAATATAAACGTATTCACACATCTCAAGATTCTAATATGTATTAATTGTCACCACATCATGTAATCTATTTGAATCAGCAATACTATGACCAAATCATGTGATTTTAATGTGCATTACAAGACTTAGAAGATATGCAATTTTCCTTTCCTACAAGTAGACGTGTAGAACTCTAATTGAGATAACCACAAATAAAGAACATATGTACCTTTTATAACACATTCTATCTGAATAATAATAGATG
>APFE031749783.1:10552-27572 GCA_000404065.3 Pinus taeda
TGGTATATAATAGTTAATATTAATATTAATAATATGTAAATATGATTATGATTAACCATAGTTGACTTAGGCTTGTTATGGTTGAACATTATTGGCCATGATTTGATATATTTCAACATGTTAATCATATTTTTCTATGATAGAGTATGTTCGTTCAATTTGACAATGTTTGACAACGTTAAACCATAGAGAGCTTAGTGACCATGTTTGGCGATCTACCTTGTTGATCCTAGGTTAGCAATCATATTCCTTAATAATATCATTATTAGTCCCATTAATTATTAGATCTATTTTTTATAATTATATTACCAATAAATATTATAATATTTATTATTTATCCAAACTGTTATCTATTTACTATTGGTATATTATGTTATTATATATTGACATCATTATATCATATTATATAATATTTATTTTAAATTTATTTATTTATATTATTTGTTATAATATTATACTTATATTTTTAATAATTTTAATATTAACATTAATAATATTATTTTTTAAACATTATGAATATTATTACATTAATTTGGCTAGTGTTTTCAGAAGCATGCTTCTTTCTACGCAACTAGATTCCAAGCAATGCATACTTGATCTCTTGAACTTGAACATTATAATAAAATTAAAAATTAACCTACTCCATTGATTATAATTTGTTTTCTTCCATTCGGGTTGAAGATAACTTTATTACTAATGATCGATAAATTACCTTGTGGGTTGTTTTTATGAGTTCAACATATTTATGGATACCAGAGAAATTGGAGAAACCTCATATCCTACGGGACCAATAGCCAAGTGAAATCTAGTGAATAATTATTATTTTTATTTTCCAAATTAAATTAGTGGTTAAAAAATTAATTTTATTTTTATTTATTATATTCTAAAATATTCTAAAATCTATAATTAAATTAATAATATTAAATTATCCATCAAAAAAACAAAATATTCACTAAGTGTATCTTCTACACCAAGAGCTTTCCACGCATTGGCCCATAGAATGAAGCCCTCTTAGAAGATCAAAGGCAATCAAAGCATCTCTTAAGTCCAATCTCAGGTGCATCCGTCCCCATATAAAATGTTGTATCATAACTTTTCTAAGCACAACCATGATGTCATTAATGCAATATTAAGTTGAAAATATGAGATGAGACCACACAGACTTGTGGAGGGTAATCGCTATGGCCAACCCTGCAATGCCACCTCCTACCATAACAATATCAATTGCTTGATGTCCAAAGTAGAAGTAGTAGTCTCGTACGACAATTTTACTCCCACCTTTCTCCCTCCAATCTAATTGACGACAACTTTGTTCGTATGATCTAAAACAATGAGGCCCCAAGGGAAATATATGGAGATTGAAGGGGATAATTATCAGAGGGATATCCAAAGACAAAGTGATGACAATGGTCAAATAAAAGGCTAAGGAGAAAGAAAACATTATTTGTGTCGTTGCCCTAACATGGAGGCAATAGAGACTGCAAAATAGAGATTGCAAAGAATAAAGATTATGTGAATGACACTAATATGTTCACATCCTAACTAATATCTAACTAAATCAATTACTGCTATATAGTTGTGTGGTCTTGAAATTAATTATCTATTGGAAGAATAATGGTTTTAAACTTTTATTGCATGAACCAACCAATAGACTAATTCAAATCAATAATGAATTTTCAACTTCAAGTTAAATGAAGCCAAGCAGTAAGAATTTATATACCTTGTCGCAACCTGGATATGGTCTTGTAAACATTTCATGGGCTTACTCATTCTCTCTCTTCTAGCATGCATTTCATAGCCTGTTAGTGGATGATATTGAACTAAATAATTTGTTGCAATGTATTTACCCTTTCTGCCAGGCTATGCTTGTGAGTAGTCTAACCTCTTCTTGCTCTTAGATGAATATAATATTTCTGAGACTCTGCCATAGGTTCCTCCCCTAGAATTTTGGGCACGAAATCTTCATTGTTGCCCTTTGAAACATGGAATATAGGGAAGTTTTCCTTATGATCTTTGCAACCCTTCGCACATAAGTAAGATTTGTTGATGACATTCCTTGATTTCTATAAAATCACATATCAACTAAAGCTGGAATTAAATCATAAAAAAAATGGGATTAGATATAATAAACCATATGCAACTTGATTGAATAAATTGATTCAACTGTCAAAATAAGTCTGAGTTACTGTTAATTGAAATCACCTTGGAATATCCCTTTTGAGCTAAACCTTGTACATATATCTCCATGACACTCTCACTGAACTCACTGATCAATTTGTCTCCTTTTCATCTTGACGAATTGAAACTGACTTCTGATATGTTGAAAGAGACCATGCTGCACAAAGAGAATATGAACAAGGGGCCATTACACAACCATATTTATGACAAAGGCTCAAAAATAGAATATTAACATGTAGTACTAGTAACATTTATGAGAAAGATGGGGCACGAAAAGGTGTCCTCCAAATTTCAACATTTATAAGTTTCAGAATGAAAACAAAATATTAGTTTCAACACGTGTTTGGCACTAATTTTTTAATTTTCTTTTTTCTAATTATGTTTTTCTAATCCAATATATGTGGAGATAAATGAGAGGCACAATAATCTTTTAATGATTGATGGGTAAAAAATTAATTTAAGTAGTGTTTAAACACTTGATTTAGATATGCAAGGAGGTTATCACTATCAATTTCATTCATTGATGGAGTGGCCATGATGAGAATATATTTTCATCATTCAATTTACACCGTCAAATAAAAAATATTAATTAACAAAATGATTAAAGTGCCCAATGCTAATAGGAGGGACGCCTAATAATATAAAACCTTGGGAATATGAAAACTTGCATAAATAAACCCAAGGATTGACATTTTAAATCCAAGGGAATAATAAACAAAAGATATAAAAATTATAAACCCAAGTTATATAAACCCTAACATGAATATTAAAAATCCTAAAATAAACATGGTTGACCATTGTTAATTTCCGTATAGAGACAATCATTGTCACAACACAACGTTAGACCATAGTTAACCATGGTTGACCTTCATTAATTTTCATATGGAGACAATCTTTCTTTGACTATGGTTAAACATGGTTGGCCATGATTAACCATGGTTTACCATGATTAATATTACAAACCTAATGGATTGATATTATAAACCCAAGGGAATAACAAACCTAAGGGATTAAAACTAACACCCCAGGGGATTGTGAACCCAAGGGAATAAGATTAAACCAAAGTGATTAATATTATAAACCCAACATATATAAACTCTAAGATAAACTTTATAAACACTAAAGTAAACATGATTGACCATGGGTTACCTTCATATTGAGACGATCCTTATTGCAATTCCATGTTGGACCATTGTTTACCATGGTTAATTTTCATATAGAGACAATTTTTGTTGCAATGTGATGTTATACCATGGTTGATCATGATTGATTTTCATATCAAGAATTTTTTTTTCACAATGTGACGTTCAAGCATGTTTGACCATGATTGACAATGGTTGACCATGTTTGTTTCTATAAAACATGATTGACCATAATACCCCACGGTTGATGATGGTTGACCATGATTGTCCATGATTGTCAATGATTTTCATATGGAGACAAATTTTGTCATAATGCGGGATCGAACGATGATTCACCACCTTTGACCATGGTTGGTTATGGTTGACCATGGTTGAACATGATTGATATTATAAACCCAAGTTAATAATAAACCCAAGGGATTGATATTATTAACCCAAGGGAATCATAAATCCAAGGGATTAATACTACAACCCCAAGGGATTATGAACCCAAGGGACTAACATTATAAACCCAACATTGGTAAACCATAATAGAAATATTATAAAAAATGAAATAAACACGGTTTATTTTCATGATGAGAGAATCCTTGACGCAATGCCACATTCAGCCATGGTTGACCATGGTTGTTTATGATCGAAAATGGCTGACCATGATTGATATTATAAATATAAGGGAATAATAAACCAAAGGGATTGATATTATAAACCCAAAAGAATAATAAACCCATGGTATTAATACTAAAACCCCAAGAGATTATGAACCTAAGGGAATAATATTCAACCCAAGGGACTAATATTATAAACCCAATGTCTATAAACTCTAGGATAAATATTATAAACACTAAAATAAACATGATTGACCATCATTGATTGTCATATTGAGACAATCCTTATCACAATTCAATGTTGGACCATGGTTCACCATGGTTGACCAGGGAATAATAAACCTAAGTGATTGGTATTGTAAACAAAAAGGAAAAATAAACCCAAGGGATTAATACTAAAACCCAAGGTATTATGCACCTAAGGGAATAATATTAAACCTAAGGGACTAATATTATAAACCCAGGGTATATAAACCCTAAGTAGAGACAAATCTTTTTCATAATGCGAGATCAAACCATTATTGACCATAGTTGACCATGATTTGTTATGGTTGATCATGGTTGATTTTTTAAACCCAAGTTAATAATAAACCCTAGGGATTGATATTATGAACCCAGGGGAAACATATGCCCAATGGATTAATACTAAAACCACAAGGGACTATGAACCCATGAGAATAATATTAAACCTAAGGGACTAATATTATACACCCAACATAGGTAATCCCAAATATAAATATTACAAACACTAAAATAAACATGGTTTATTTTCATGGTGAGACAATCCTCATCACAATGCGATATTCAACCATGGTTGGCTATGATTGAAAATGGCCGACCATGATTGATATTATAAACCTAAAGGAATAATAAGCCCAAGGGATTGATATTATAAACCCAAAAGAATAATAAACCCAAGGGATTAATACTAAAACCCCAAGGGATTATGAACCCAAGGGAGAAATATTAAACCCAAGAGACTAATATTATAAACCCAACGTATCTAAACCCTAAGATAAAGATTATAAACAGTAAAATAAACATGATTGACCATCGTTTATTTTCATATTGAGACAATTCTGATCAAAATTCCATGTTGGACAATGGTTGACCATGGTTGACATCATAACAAACCATGGATGACTAGGGAATAATAAACCCAAACAATTGATATTATAAACCCAAAGGAACAATAAGCGCAAGTGATGCAGGAGCATTCAGCCCAAGGGAAATCATTGTAAATAGTAGATATAGGGGGTCATGCATTTTTGGAACTAGTTTTCTAAGTTCCAACTCAGTTTAATATTTAGGATTTTATGTGTGATTTAATTAGATATTCTCAAAATAAATAAATGAGAACATAGGAACTAGGGAGAGCTTTTAGGCATAAAAGGAATGAATGTGGATCATTAAGTGATAAGGATGCTTTTTATTTTAAAACAGGAAAAGATGGGATAAAGCCTCAAGATGCTTTTTGTCAGATGTATGCATTTCATGTAGAGCTTTAAAGCTTTTATGTTTAAATCGTTATGTAAATGATGTTTTTGTATTGGATAAGGACCGAGAAGGCCTATCCTTAATTATAAATAAAGTGGCAGCAAAGCTCTCAGGGGAGAGGGAGGCGTGCCTGAAGAATTATGATAACTTTTTCTCTCCGCTTTCTCATGAGTAAGTGATTTCCGGTTGAAATGTATGCATGTATTCAATAAGTTTATTAACTGTGTATTGAAAGGCTTGAATGGCCTTCCTATTCGCTGCTTGATGCTTTATTGAGTGTATGGATTGAAGCGTTTTTTATCATTTCTCCTTTCGTTGGAATGCGCTGTGATTGAATGGTGTACAGTGTTTAATAAAGGAACCTTATGACATCAATTTGAATTCTCTGATTGTTTGCAAACAAGGGATTGCCTTGATGACGACGTAGAGAAAGGCAAGTGTATTGATGGTGCCATACAAAATTACATTGCACAGCTTAGAAACAACAGTAAAACTTATAATTTAACAGAAGCTTTATTGTCTCTATCTCATTTCATAGGAGATATCCATTAGCCTATGCATGTGGGTTTCACTACGGATGAAGGTGGAAATACAATCGATGTACGCTGGTATAATCGATCGAGCAGTTTGCATGCGATATGGGATAATCTGATCATTAAGACAGAGCCCACTCATCAGAGTACCATAACTCACATCATCCAGATCACACCCTCTATTCTCCATCTCGACCAGTAACAACTTCTTTGCTTCATTGAATCGTTTGAGCTTGTAGAAGGCTTTGATTAATACATTAAATGTCTGTAAATTAGGGTTTATTCCAACAATATCGAGATATGCATAGAAGGATTCACCCAAGTGCAAACAACCACCTTGCACGAGTGCATTGAGAAGGGTATTATAGGATAGGATACCTAGCTTACATCCGAAGCTTCTTTCCATGTTTCTGAAGACCTCCACAGCTGGTTCCGCCATGCGGACTTTTGCGTAAGCTTTAAAAAACTAAGAGGAGCAAGCCCTCTGGGCATGGGCATTGCTCAACTTGGATTTGCACGAGAATGCTGTCAATCTCTTGAATTTTTTTGGCGTTTCCAAGCTTGTCGATCATCATATGGAATACCACGTAATTGTGATCGTAGTCGGGATGTTGGGTTGCGGAATTGAAGATCGTCAGGGCGGCCATGGGGTTTTTCTCTGATTTCAGGAGCTTCAGGACATGTGGTATAGTCAAAGAGATACCAAATGATGGTTTAAGATGGATTTTATATATAGCCGGAAAACTTATAGGTTGGTGGCCTGGTACATTGGTTAAAAACCTTCACTTGAAGACTGATTAAGTGGATTTAAAGCATGACTTCGCCTTTATTGAATTTAGCTATCCTTGTGATGCGGATGAAGTAAGATACTATCTTAATGGAAGAGATCTCGATGGGAGTTGCATTGTTGTGGAAATTTCCAGGCATTGATTTTTGATTTGGGAAAATGCTGAGATGCATGTTTATAAGCATAGTGTGAAAGATTTTGGGTTTTGCAGGGTTGGCCTTGCATCAGGTGGTATCAGAGCAGGAATGATTTGTTGAAGAAGTTTGTTTTTTTTGAATGAGTACAGTTAAGAACTGAAGTGTGTTTTAATGTGTGATGAATGATTTAATATGCAGCATACACAATTGCAAGTGAATAGGATTACAGAAGTGGAAAGAAGACAAGATCATGTAAGATCTTAAAGGTGAGATGATTTTTTTGAGTTGAAATTTATGATTGAAGTTTATGGTTGCAGAGAATATGATGGCAGTGAACCTGGCATTTAGCTAAAGGCTGAATAAGGAGGACAATTGCAGTGTCCTGAAGAAGAAAGTGAGTTGAAGAGATAGCTTGAAGAGAGCAGAGAGAGTGCTCAAGAGATTCCAAAGGCAGTGAACCAGTACTTACCAAAAGAATGAGTGAGGAGAGCTTGGTGAGGTAAGTGGTAGCAAGAGATATTGTTGTTGCAGAGGCTAGTACAACTCATGGTGAGTGAGAAACTCATGAGGAAGCAGTCTGCCAGAGGGAGAAGGACTTTCAGAGGAAAAGGAAGTCAAGGTGGTAGAGGAAGATCTACAGCACCTAAAGAAGGAGCTAGCCGTAGCTCAACCCAGCATGCACCCACAGGAGGTGATGCAAGAGGCAGGAGTTTTTCTAGAGGAAAAGGAGGCAAAGGAAGAGGTTCAGAGAAATGCCACAGAGATGAGATGACTGCAAAAGTTCGAGAAAGAGAGATTGCAGTAATAAAGGTACAACTGCAGGTACTAGAGGAATGGCTGCAAGAGCATGAAAATCAAAAAGGAAAATGGATCTTTCCACTGAAGGGAAAGAGAGTGATTTGGTGACAATTGCAAAGGAGGTTGAGACAAATTGTGATTGCCTTGTTGAAAAAGGGACTTAGAGTTCTTGAGCCAGAGAGGGAATTTGAAGATTCCACACACAAATATGTTCAAAGAAAAATGTTGGAGGAAACAGTCAAGACTAAAAAGTCTTGTGGTTTTAAAACTGATGAGTTGTGTGTGTTTGCAGGTGCAGAGGAGGTTTCCATTGGTGAAACAGAGGAGAAGATCATTGATGATTTCTTCAATTAGTGGGTAAATCTAGATCAGCTGGATAATGTAAAACCATGTATTTTTGTAGCTGAAAATTGTGAGGTGATTACAGGTTTTACTGAGGAGGATGTGCAATCTTGTGAAACTGTTACAGCACAAGAGGAAATTCTTGTGGATGTTAAAGAAGAGAATCAGTCTGAAGCACAGATAAGGGAAGTAACAGCTAATACTGTTGAACATTTTGTGCAAACTGAAAGTTTATGTATGAATGCAGGTGACGATGATATGCTTCAGCGATGCTACAGAGAAATTGCATTGTTAGAATATTTGTTTGAGAATCCAGAGTATGACAAGGAGATTGCAGCAGATGAAAGAGTTCAGTACAGTGAACGAGTGCGGAAAGATGTCATGAAAGCAGATGATATGAGAGAAAGACTAGTTGACAGTCTTGAGAATTCTTCAGAGGATTCTTTAGGAAGTTTGGATCAGCATACTGATGTGCTGATAGTGGAGGAGGATTCAGAACAGTGTACTGAAAATGCTAGCAAAGGAGTACAAGGCACTGATACCTTATGATTTTTGTTCTAACAAGTGTTTTGTGAATGCAGGTATTGTTGCAGAACATTTGACTCAGTTGAGTAGTCAAATGAAGGGAGAATAAGTTTTCTGTTCCACAAGACAAGAGGGTATGGATGATCGGGTGGCAGTCAGAACAGAAATCAACATAGAAGCAAGAAGTCAGCGAATGACAGTACAAATTGAACAAGCCGTCTTAGCTCAGCAGGCAGCAAGAAATCAGCAGCTTGAAGATTTATTGAACAAGGAAATTGAATTAATCAGAAGAATCATGTTGAAAGTGTCTCAGAGGAAGACATCAGCAAGGAAGAGAAGCAACAGAAACAGCAACAAAATGAAGACAGGGACATATTGTGAGAGTGCACCTAGTGGAGCAAGGCAGTATAAGATATGGAGACCTGGAGAAAAGCAGCAAGCAACAACAGATGATGACTTGCAGAACAAAGTGTGGGATCCAGGAAAACCAAGACCAGAAGACACATGATCAGGAGATCATGAATATTTTCTACCTTGGGAGTCTGATGCAGGAGCATTCAACCCAAGGGAAATCATTGTAAATAGTAGATATAGGGGGTCATGCATTTTTGGAATTAGTTTTCTAAGTTCCAACTCAGTTTAATATTTAGGCTTTTAAGTGTGATTTAATTAGATATTCTCAAAATAAATAAATGAGAACATAGGAACTAGGGAGAGCTTTTAGGCATAAAAGGAATGGATGTGGATCATTAAGTGATAAGGAGGCTTTTTATTTTAAAATAGGAAAAGATGGAATAAAGCCTCAAGATGCTTTTTGTCAGATATATGCATTGCATGTAGAGCATTAAAGCTTTTATGTTTAAATCGTTATGTAAAGCATGTTTTTGTTTTGGATAAGGACCGAGAAGGCCTATCCTTAATTATAAATAAAGTGGCAGCAAAGCTCTCAGGGGAGAGGGGGCGTGGCTGAAGAATTATGATAACTTTTTCTCTCCGCTTTTCATGAGTAAGCGATTTGCTATTGAAATGTATGAATGTATTCAATAAGTTTATTAACTGTGTATTGAAAGGCTTGAATGGCCTTCCTATTCGCCGCTTGATGCTTTATTGTGTGTATGGATTGAAGCGCTTTGGATCATTTCTCCTTTCGTTGGAACGCGCTGTGATTGAATGGTGTACAACGTTTAATAAAGGAACCTTATGACAACAATTTGAATTCTCTGATTATTTGCAAACAAGGGATTGCCTTGATGATGAAGTAGAGAAAGGCAGGTGTATTGATGGTACCATACAAAATTACATTGCACAGCTTAGAAACAACAGTAAAACTTATAATTTAACAGAAGCTTTACTGTTTCTATCTCATTTCATAGGAGATATCCATCAGCCTATGCATGTGGGTTTCACTACGGATGAAGGTGGAAATATAATCGATGTACGTTGGTATAATCGATCGAGCAGTTTGCATGTGATATGGGATAATCTGATCATTGAGACAGAGCCCACTCATCAGAGTACCATAACTCACAGCATCTGGATCGCACCCTCTATTCTCCATCTCGACCAGTAACAACTTCTTTACTTCATTGAACCGTTTGAGCTTGCAGAAGGCTTTGATTAATACATTAAATGTCTGTAAATTAAGGTTTATTCCAACAATATCGAGATATGCATAGAAGGATTCACCCAAGTGCAAACAACCACCCTGCACGAGTGCATTGAGAAGGGTATTGTAGGACCAGATACCTGGCTTACATCCGAAGCTTCTTTCCATGTTTCTGAAGACCTCCACGGCTGGTTCCACCATGCGGACTTTTGCGTAAGCTTTAAAAAACTGAGAAGAACAAGCCCTCCGGGCATGGGCATTGCTCGACTTGGATTTGCATGAGAATGTTGTCAATCTCTTGAATTTTTCTGGCGTTTCCAAGCTTGTCGATCATCATATGGAATACTGCGTAATTGTGTTCGTAGTCGGGATGTTGGGTTGCGGAACTGAAGATCGTCAGGGCGGCCATGGGGTTTTTCTCTGATTTCAGGAGCTCCAGGACGTGTGGTATTGTCAAAGAGATACCAAATGATGGTTTAATATGGGTTTTATATATAGCCAGCAAACTTATAGGTTGGTGGCCTAGTACATTGGTTAAAAACCTTCACTTGAATACTGATTAAGTGGATTTAAAGCACGACTTCACCTTTATTGAATTTAGCGATCCTTGTGATGTGGATGAAGCAAGATACTATCTTAATGGAAGAGATCTCGATGGGAGTTGCATTGTTGTGGAAATTTTGAGGCATTGATTTTTGATTTGGGCAAATGCTAAGATGCATGTTTATAAGCATAGTGTGAAAGATTCTGGGTTTTGCAGGGTTGGCCTTGCATCAGCAAGGGATTAATACCTAAACCCAAGGGATTATGAACCTAAGGGAATAATATTAAACCCAAGGGACTAATATTATAAAATGAAGGTAGATAAACCCCAAGTGGAGGCAATTTTTGTCATAATGTGAGATCAAGCCATGATTGACAGCAGTTGACCATGGTTGGCCGTGATTGATACTAAAACCCAAGTTAATAATAAAGCTAAGGGATTGATATTATGAACACAAGGGAAACATAAATCCAAGGGGTTACTGTTGAAGCCTTAAGGGATTATGAACATAAGGGAATAATATTAAATCCAAGGGACTAATATTATAAACCCAACATTGGTAAACACAAATATAAATATTACAAACACTAAAATAAAAATGTTTTATTTTCATGTTGAGACAATCGTTGGTACAACGCGACATTTAGCCATGGTTAACCTTGGTTGGCTATGATTGACAATGGCTGACCATGATTGATATTATAAACCTAAGGGAATACTAGAGTGAACATAACAATAATAATGTAAGGGAACAAATTAATTATATCACTCTCCTCTGTTGTTGCTGAACGCGTGACCTAGCCTGGGCTCACGCTACTCAAAGACGCCTACTAGCTGCCCTCTGCCACATCAATGGAGCAAGGGGACTCTCCAGAAGATGGATATCCATCATCAGAGCACCAACATGAAAATGAAGATAAAAAAAATGTGTTTGCATCCCTCATCTCTGCTATGGGACCTTCAAAAAAGAGGCCATCATTAACCAAGTTTGTAAATAAACTGGATGATATTCTTGAGATATCCCTTCCACCGACTCTCCCTCGACAAGCAACGCTGTCCCTTACAGAACATGGTATGGTTAATTAATGGGAAAATCTCCATAAGGTTTTGTGGAAGAGGGTATTATACATTTCATTTTGAAACCAAATAAGATCATGATTTAATATTCAGGAACTACCCATACTTCATGGACATGAGAGGACTATATTTGAACAAATGGACCCCTGATTTTGACCCTAAAATGGATGTACCAAGTGTTGTGCCACTATGGGTTAGACTACCACATCTTCCTCTTCATTTTTGGGGAGATGAATCAGTAAAATCAATTGGGAATGCTATGGGAAAATACATTGATAGATGTGAGCCAAAGGAGAACATGCATGTGTGTGCCATGATCTGCATAGAAGTGGATTTAGGGAAAGGCCTCCCAGAAGTAGTAAAGATCAAATTCAACCAATTGACGCATATAAAACAGTTGAAGTACGAAGAAATCCCCTTCATGTGTAAGGTATGTCATGAATACAGTCATTTTGCAAATAGATGTCCAAAAAATAAAGAAAATGAAAATGCAGAAGAACCTGAATACAAATGGGAGCAAGTCAAGTGGAAGAAATCATCCAACAAACAGACTCTTCCTTCCTCATCACAGCCACAAGCATTCACTGAACCTTCTCCACCCTCACCCAATGCTGAAATCCCCTCATCCATCATAAACCCTAACTCCTTTGGTCCCTTGTAAGAGCCCTCATCTTCGCCCTCTACCCACTCCTCCCCTCATCTACCTAGCTCCCCTATCATGCCTTCAATCCCTATAAACCCTCACACTCCTCCTCCCCCATCAAAGGATTGAATATTAACTAGAAACCAATCCAAGGAGTCCCTCCAAACCTTAGAACAACAAAAACAAATAGGAAGAAAATCCAACAGCGAGTTGAGAGATGAAGCGGTAGCTAAGTAGATGACACTAGGCACACAACAACCCATGGAATCCTTCTTTGGGAAAATCTCTGGGAATAATGAGAAAAACCAAAACCAACATAGAGGGAAAGGTCCCTCGTCTCACTAGACAAACAAGTAATGATCGTCGTCTCCTGAAAACACCCTTAAAAGTGAATGCAACAAGAGATATTTTAGAAAAATAAACCCCATATATAGTCATGCTCCAGCAAACTAAAACAAGCAGCGAAGAATAAAAAAATATGATTAAAAAATTTAAAAACTATGAAGGAAAACTGGTATAGGCCATAGGGGCCTCAGGAGGAATGTGTACACTATGGAAGAAAGGAAAATGGGAAATGATTTAGGAAAAAAAAGGAGCAACATTGGATCTGAACAGATTTAAAGAAAATAAACACCAAGGAGAAATACAACTTTATCAACATATTTTCCCCAAACCACTATAGGGAAAAAGAACAATGCTAGATCACAATACAAGAAACTCTAAACGAAACACAAAATAGAAAAGTGATCTTGGGAGGGGACCTCAACTTGGTACTAAATATTGAGGAGAAATTTGGAGGATCCTACCATGTAGATCCATCGAGGGAGGCTCTTGAAACAATTATCGAACAGAACAATTCATTTGATATCCCACCAAGCAATGGGAAGTACACGTGGAATAAAAAAGGGTAGGAAAAATGAATATAAAAGAGAGACTGGACAGTATATTTGTTCAAGAAAACATCATCTCAAGTTTTAATTCAGCAAGATAAAAAATTATCCACACCACGACATCTGATCACAAGCCGGTGGCAATAATTTTGGGGAAAATGGATAACCAAGGGCCTCTACCTTTTAAATACTACCCAATATGGGACAAAAGTGAAGAATTCAGAAAACTAATTTCGTAAGTGTGGGTATAGAAGGTCACATGTTCGCCTCACTTTGCATAGGAAACCAAATTAAAAATTTGAGAAAAGAAGTGAAAACTTGGGCAAGGGAAAATGAAAAGAAAAATAAAAAAATAAGAGCTGAGCTGATTAAAAAAATGGTCAGCTTACAAGAGGGAAAGGAAAATAAATACGAGGATAAACAAGACTATTTACAAGAAAAGGAAAAATTTTGGGAAATATATAGAGAAAATATAAAAGAAGAAGAAGAGATGAGATTAAAGTCAAGAAGTCTTTTGTTGAATGCAGGGGACAAAAACACAACATTTTTCCACAACTCCATGCAAATAAGAAGAGAAAGAAACAAAATTAACAAAATCTAAGTGGATGGACAAGAAATTAAGGGAGCAGAGGAACTAAAAAAAGCAGCACATAATCACTTTAAAAACCTCCCGACAACAATTGAAGAAACAACAAACCATGATAATATCTTACAGCACACCCCAAGAAAGATAAGAGATGGACATAATGTAGAAATAATGAAAGCAATTTAGGAGGAAAACGTAAAGGCAGCAATATGGAGCCTCCACCCAGATAAGGCACCAGGCCCATTTGGATTCACAATAGCCTTTTATAGGTAGCATGGCAAACTATAGAAAAATATTTCTTAAGAATGGTAAGGAATGTCTTCAAAAAAAAGATGGGAGGCAACACAAAATCTTCATATCTAGCATTAATACCAAAGGAATCCAATCCCTGCACTTTCAATAGATTCCAACCAATCTCTCTATCCAATTCTTCCTACAAGATAGTAACAAAGACCATAGCAAATAGAATAAATAAAGTTCTTTCGGAAATAATATCGGAAAAACAAGGAGGCTTTGTCCCAAGCAGGCAAATCATCGATAATGTTATTGTCCTCCAAAAGCCATTCACTCAAGAATTTAGAGAAAAGAAAAAGGAATTATTATAAAACTAGACATGGCTAATTCTTTTGATAGAGTCAACCTACCATACCTCATGGCTATTCTAAAGAAATTCAGATTCTCGAAAGAAATTATAGAGGTCATCCAGGCATGAATTACGGACCCATGGATAACGCCATTTATAAATGGAAGACCAAGTGACTTCTTTCAAAGCTCAAGAGGGTTGAGACATGGATGCCCTCTATCTCCTTTCCTTTATATCATAATGGTAGACACTCTAAGTAGAACACTCGAAAAAAATAGGAGAGAAAGAACCATAGCAGGATTGTAAATCTCAAAAGGCATCAAAAGCATTAACCACTCTTTGTGTGTTGATGACACTCTCTTGTTGGGAGGTGCCTCAAGTATAATTGCTTGAAGATTTAAAAAATCCTTGGAAAACTTTTTATAGGTCTCTGATGATCTCTTAAACAACACTAAGTGTAGAATTTATGGTTGGAATACCTCTCCTAGAACCATGCAAAGAATCTCACAAATTCTTGAGATCCTGATTCAAGAAATATGGACCCACTTCTTTTATTTGAACTGCCCATCTCAAAAGAGAATCTAAAAATAGAGCTATGGAATAAACAAATTGAAAAAATGAAAGAGAAAATCCAAAAGTGGGGGAATGATGTGGCTGAACATGGAAGCAGGATAATTCTAATTAAAGCCTTACCCATGACGCTCCCAATATATCAATATGCTACAATTTTTGCACTGGCAAGTGAACACAAGTAAATGGAATTAATAGTAAGAGGCTTCCTCTAGCAGGGATGGAAGCAAGAGAACAAAAAGTACAGTTTGGTAAAATGGGAGAAAGTAACTTTGTCGTATGAAAAAGGAGGCTTATCTATAAGACTTCCTGGCCCAATGAATGTTGCCTTAGGAATTAAAATCATATGGAGAATGATAATAGGTAAGGAGAGCTGGTGGAAAAAAACTCTAGCTGCAAAATATATGAACCACCCAAGAACAAATTTACTGGCTAAAAACATTCCAATAAGACCGTGTATGAAAGTTTGGAAGCTTGTAAAGAAAATGTTACTGTCAATCAGCAAACACATCTCTAAAATACCAAGCAACGACAAAAATGTCTTGATATGGGAGGATAGAATAATGGGGAAGGAGCCACTAAACCTCCTCTCGGGCCATGAAGACATTCAAAATTGGAAGGATGATAGAGGACTGAAAATGCTACACTCCATCTCCAGCTGGGAAAATCAAAATTTGCAAGAATGGAACATCTCAATAATCCCCCCAAATATGAAAGGTCAATGGGACAACCTTCGATAAAACCTCAAAGGAGAAACTCCAACAAGCATTGAGAAAGAAGATACCTTTGTATGGGACCTGAGTGGAGGAAGCTACACATTTAAGACCGATTACACAGTACTACAAGAACAAAAGAATCAACAAGGCTAGGCACCATGGAAGTCAGTGTGGAAAATTGAAAGCCTCCCTAAAATAAAAATCTTCATATGGACCCTGCTAATAAGGAAAATTCTCACTACCAAAAACCTAAAAAAAAACTTTCTTTGGTCCATCTAGGTGTCCGATGTGCCTAAAGGAAGAAGAGACTATTCAACATCTTTTTTTGGACTGCAGGGTAACAAAAGAGTGTTGGAAACAACTATCAAGTCCTTTGGAAATCAATCTAAATTTCTTCAAAACCCTTTTGCATTTCTTTCTAGAATGTAAAACGGAATACCCTTACTCGATAAAGAAAAAGGAAATTATTAAAAGGTTTTGGGACTACGTCCCAGCAGTTCTCTATTGGAAAATTTGGATCTCAAGGAACAAGAGAAAATTTTAAAGATCAGGCACCAAAAATGGGGAGAATTTTATCAAAAACATGGGGCCTCACATCTGAATTCCTAAATATGAATGGATCTACAACAATCGATAACAATCTCCTATAGCAAGAATGAAGGGATTGGATCAGTAAGGAAACAATAAAAAACAACGGGAATAAAATCTCAAGAACACACCTACAACTCAAAAATGGAAGATCAGATTAAATGAAGAAGATTTTACAACTTGGAAAGGAAATCAAAACATATTTTGCCTGTTCTTTGATGTGGCATCTAAAAATAACCCATGGAAAGTAGGTGTTGGAGGAACTACAATCAACCCATGGGGGAAACATTGGTCTTCTATGAATGAGGACAAGGGGAAACTACAAACAACAAAGCAAAGGCATACAATTTTACTACTGGGCTCATGAATACTAAAAAAAGGAGCCATCAAAGACCTGATAATATTGGGGGACTCAGTTACCAGTATTGAAACAATGGTCAGCAACAAAAAAACCACAAATGAAGCCATGAACAAGATCTTTAAATGAATAAGGAACAACCTAGATAGCGCAGACAAAGTCACATTTAAGCATATATTAAGAGAGCTGATCCAGGTGGATGTTGGTGGCCACCCACCTATCCCATTTGGACCCCCACAACTGTCTCTTTCAGTTTTTCAGTTTCCTTAATTGTAGCACAACTTACTATTTTTAGCAGTTTTTTCGGGTCCTGAA
>APFE031749783.1:27592-74597 GCA_000404065.3 Pinus taeda
ATAAGACTTTTCAGAAGTCAAGAATTGTAAAATATCATTATCATGATTAAATACTCTCCAATTAGTGATATTGTCGGGAATTGAAGGTCTGAAAATTAATTCTACAGAAAATCTATCAGGGCTGTAGTCTTCTGAAGGTAAGAGCTTTGAGGCTACATTGGCTAGTAAGTCAGCAGCTGAATTCTGGGATCTGGGGATAGAAGAAATGTTAAATGCTAAGAAATGTGAAGTAAGGTCTTGCACAAGTGATTGGTAATGTTTTAGATGATTTGAAAGGCAATGAATTGCATTTTTAACCTGTTTAACAATAATTTCCGAATCACCAAAAACTTTTAAGTATTGCACTTTAAGGCCGATTTCTTTATATAAACCCTGGACTAGGGCTTCATATTCAGCTGTGTTATTAGTGCATTCGAATTCTAACCTGCAAGACAACATTGTTCTTTCCCCATTTGGATTAACCAAAATGCAACCTGCTCCTGAGCCTTCATTAGACTTAGAGCCATCAAAGTACAAAGACCAAAATAAAGGGGTATTAACAGTGGTATTTACAACCTTCTCATAATCATTAAAACATCTAGACTTGTCTGTTTGCGAAAATTTTTCAATCTGAGATGTGAAATGATTAACTGAGAAAGGGGAGGGTTGGGCAACAAAGTTGCCAAAGAACGACTGGGATGAATAATTGCCCAATATATTATTGTTGAAAGCTACAGGGTGATTTTCCTGTTCAAAATCGGTAACTGTATGGGTCATATGTTTTTCTCGGTCAATCTTTATTTGGTTTGGCTTGCCTTTATAAGGGAGCCACATGTGTGACCAATCAGTAGAGATGTACCCATGCAATTTTTCAGACTAGTCTCTTCTCAAAATCAAACCATAAAACTCAGGTATATCAGCTATAAGGATATCAATTCTTTGTACTATTCTTGGATCCGCTGACAATCTGATGGTTACAGAATTAATTTCACCAACAACCTGTACCTTAGTTCTGTCTAATTGAACAATATGGATAGCGGACTTCTGAGGTTCAATGTTCAGTTTGGAACAAACTGAAGCTGGCATTATGTTAGAAGATGCTCCCGAGTCAATTAAACAGTTGTGCAAGTTTCTATTATATATTTCATAGGTAAGGAGAAATGGTGGAGTGTGAGAGCTTGACCTGTCACCAATTAGGATGGAATCTGTAGCTTCAACCATATCTGGAGGAGACTGACCTGAATCATTAGCAGCCTTTGAGCTAGGAAGGGAAGTAGAAGGAACAGCATTCAACTCTTTAAGGAGTAATTTTTGCTGATGTTTTAGCTTGCTAAGCTCAAACATGGTTATGTTGGCTTTGGTTTTTTTCATGTCATCAACGATATTGTACTCCATGGAATCGAATACCACCAACATCTTAGAAATTGAAGAGGGAGTTGAGGGCTGATTTTGAGGGACTGCTACAGGTGATTTCTTTGGAGGTGTTTTTTCCTTTGTTGTAGCAGCACCTGCACTTCTTTTCTTTGAAGTTACCTGAGGAGGTTCAGGAGCACCTTTACTCCTAGTGGTGTTCATTATCTGTATCAGGATCGGGGAGTATGAAGTCCCACATTCCATGACACTCAGCCACTTCTTCTTCATCATTGGATGGTGGGGTTGCCTCTTCTTCTTCTTCTTCCTGGTCAGAGTCGGCATTTGATATGACATTAGGTGGTTTTGCTTCTGTTTTCTTATAAGTCCTAAACGGTCGTTTGCTTGATGTTTCGGCCACCTGCTTTTTAATGTCAATCATTTCATTGGACAGTGTTTTCAGGACCTTCTGTAGTCCCTCCATATCATATGTGTCTTTAGGGCTTTTCTTTTTGGAGTCTTCTTTAAAAGAAACTTTTTTGGCTTTTCTATCTTCCAAGGCAGCTTTCTTTTCTAAAGAATTGATACGCTTCTCAACATCAAGTGCCTCTTTCATGTTTTCAGCTAAGGTAGGTTTCCCAGCCCGATCTACGAAAATAGCTATATTAGCAGGTAGGGCAGTAATATACCATTCGCTTCGTATTTGTTCACTTGGTTTGGAAGCTGTAGGGATTTTATTAAGGAGTTTATTGAAACGAGCATTAAATTCCTTGATGGGTTCCCTATGTTCTATCCTTAAGTTGGAGAGATCATTTATTAAAGTTGCTAAAGACCTATCATCTCCATACTTAGTCAGAAACTGCTCTTGGCACGTATCCCAGTCGGTAATAGATCCAGAGGGTAGAGAAAAATACCAGGATCCTGCTGATCCTTGCAATGTATAAGGGAAAAGTCTGACAACAACATCTTCATGGGCTACCCCTTTTAGGTTGATCGATAGCATGAAATTATTAATATGTTCTTCGGCCTGAGTTCCATCATTTGGGTTGAACTTAGGGAGCCACTTTTCAGGTGCATCTGGTAAAGGATGCAATGGCGCAGGCATATTGACCGCGCCGGGTCTCGTCCATGGATCTACCATTATAACAGTAGCAGAGGTTGATCCTACTATTGGGCTTCCAAATGTATGGGAAGAAGATGATACTGAAGGGTGAGCCGACTGAGATGTTGAAGCTTGTGTTCCCTGGTAGACAACAGTATGTAGTGGAGGAGTGGGTGGTAGACTTTGCAGATGAGAAGATGAGATGGAGGATGTGGATGAAATTTCCCCACTATCAGACTCCTCAGTGTGCTTCTTGGCCCTTTTCCTTTTGGGCAAGGGGAACTGAATGGGTTCGATACCAAGTTTTCCACTTTGCAGTTTGGTAAGTGGATGGGATAAATGGAACTGCGAAGTCGTACTGCTTTGAGATACCTCAGATCTTTGTGGCGAGATCGAGAAAGTCTGAAGTTTTTGGATAAGAGACTGGACTTCAGGAGATTCAAGACTCAATTGTTCTGAGGGATGGTGGGTGTGAGCAGTGGTAGTTGATTCCTATTCTTCTTGATTACGTGTTGGAGAACCAGCACGCGATCGAGAATGAATAGGAGAATTGGAGGGGGAATTACTCTTAGAATGGCCTGTGGGTTTTGGTTTGCTTTCCATTCATAGTTGGGCCCTCCTTCTAGCGCCAAAAATGTTGAGGCATCGAAAATCGTTGCATCAACATTGGGGGAAACCACCCAGTCCGAACCTTAGTGCAGCTCCTTTTCCGTTTGGTGTAGTGGCTCCGACTGGGGATAATGGGACCAGTTTCCCAGAAATAGATGAATGGGATGAATGAATACTTTGTAGATAACAGTAACGATAGGTGGATGACTAAAACTATTGACAGAAATGTAAGTAAATAAAACTATCCCGGGAATCTATTTGAACTTCTAAAGCGTAGCTTTTGATGTTCTATATCTTAAAAATACAATTATATAGATGACTGCATTCTTAAAACACAGATATTAAATCATTCAAGATTGTTGTACCTAAATAGTTAGACACAGCGATTAAAGCGGTGCTACTAGACTTTAGAGGTTCATACCATCAATGCATACATGATTAAAAGATAAGGCATATCATCTGAACATCCAATAATGGTATGGACAAGATTTCCTATTATTACGCATGCATACAGTTAATGATAGCAAGAATAATTACACAGTGAAATCATATACACAGAATGAATCCAAACAAAGGATAAAAATACCATTTGAATCGTAAGCCACTCCCGATATGAATCGCTATGTATGGCTTCTACTTCAACGCATAACAATCTTTGCATCAACGACAATAGTGCACAATTGATTCAAAGAAAAATTTCTCCATTAAAGTAAAAGCAAGTGGTCGAGTTTCATAAAAGAATAGAGGCTGAAGCACAATAGTGCAAACTTTAGTCTGTTAAGTCTTATACAAAATTTTACGACCCTTTCTAAATGCATGAAAGGGTCTATAAATACTATGCTAATCTAAAATATCTATAAAAACAGAAAAGCTAACTAAGTTGATGTCAATAAATTCTTGTTGCTACTTTTGCTGGCAATCGGAGGAGCTGGATGGTGAATCACTCTGTCGGCTGCTTCCCCTTGTACCTGAGTTGATTGATGGCGAGCATTGGCTCAACTTCAGGGGGTTTGTTGAGCCTGGAACTGAGCTGGGCAGCGTAGGTGGAATCTTGGATATCGGGGATCATGCATTGAACGGCATCGGTTAGGCATTTGAGAGAAGATCTTTGTTCATGCGGCTTGATTAGAAACCGCCAATATGCATCCATGTCTAAAGAGTTAACCGTGGTGATTGATCTTGCTCTGCCCTCTAGATCAGGGTAGCATGTTTGTTCCAATGTATTTGCAGTAGTTATTTTACCAGGCGTGCATTGGGAAACAATATTGGCCAAATATAGAGTATCATTTACTAGATCGGCCAAATTACCAGCGGTTAGTGTACATCTTGATGCTGCCCTTTCTGCCTTTAATATTTGTGTCTGCCATTCTGTAAACAATATATTTTTATGGACCTCCAGTATCTGAGGCAAATTGGCTTCCTTACCTGACTTTGAATCTTGCCACTCAATATAGCCTGTGATATCTTCTTCGGCTTGATTATATTGTTCTCTAGCCTTTTCTACTTGCTCACTCACAGTCGTAGCTAATTCACAGAGTGGTTCCGCTTGAGAGAGGGATTGCGCCAAGAGTTTAATTTGGGATACAAGCGCTTTGTTGATTATCATTGCCTCTTTTTTGAATTCTTGTATCTGCGCATCTCCCTTGGTAGCTTCCAACTGTGCTGTAATTTGAACAATACGTTCATCTTTGGCCTTCAAAGATTGCTCATTTGCTACTTTTAGCTGCTCCAATGCCTCTGTCAACTCACTTTGTCTCTGTATGGCTGCCTGGGTGATCCTCTGTTTCTCTTCCTGCCATTGCTGCATTAATTGGCTGTTGATTTTCTGTTGTTCCAATAGTTGCTCGCTTACGCGCACTGTTTCTTGTTGGTGTCCTGCTAATCGTTGTTCACCTTGTGTTACCCTTTGTCTCACATCTGCCAATTCCGTTTGAAGAGTTAAAATCTCCTGATCCTTTGTCTTTAAGAGAACTGCTACCTCTGATGCCTTGTCAATAGTGGCAGCTGAATAAGCTCCTGCATATTGTGACAACTTGGTCAGGTCATCAGAGGGATCGAGTTTCTCCCTCCAGACTACGTTGCCCGTAAGTGATTGTTCAGGGAAGAGGGGAGGTTGATCAATCCTCTGCCTCTTCCTTGATCGCTTTACTACGGCTTTATGTTTAGGGCTGTAGAAGACGTTTAGTGGAGGAATGTCTTCTACCAGGAGAGTGATTTGGTCACTAGGACCTTTTGGAATTATTTCTACGTTCATAAATTTGGGTGGGCCGGTGGTTGTGCTCAAAGCCTGGGATGAGCCTTCCTTCTGTATGCCGCTGCTTTTAGGAGTCTCGGTATTCTGTGAATCCTTAGTTCCACCAATAATGGTACTAAAATGCTGCCATTCCTTTTGCAGCTCGGGGTCTGTAACAGCACCCTTATTAGTATCGGTGGTGTTTTACTTGGACTGGAACTCCTTTAGCAGTTGTTCTTGTTTCTCTTTCTCTTGCCGTTCATGTTCCTTGTGCTGGATCTCTGCCTGCTCCTTTCTCAATCTGTCTTCCTCTTCCTTTCTCAATCTATCTTCCTCTTCCTTTCTTAAGCGTTCTGCTTGTTCTCGTTTTAAGAGTTCTTCTTTTTCTTTCGCTAAACGCTCTGCCTGCTCTTTCCTCAGTTTTTCCTCTTGTTTTTTCTTCTGTTGTTCCTCCTGCTCATTGGCTTTGGTTTTCAGTGTAGCAGGGGGTTCTTTCTGTTGTTGCTTGTCAGGCTCGCTTGAAGACGCCGTTTGGGTTGGCATTATCAAATCCAGGGGTAGAGTTTGCAACCTCTGTTCCCTGAGCTTATTGAACTCAGATAACCCTTCGTCATTATACCTTGTTTTAGCAAGCTCTTTAACATGACCAATTGACTCTGCTGAGGCAAACATATCATCAAAAATATCCTCTTTATGCTCAAATGTTGATAATTTGGCATGTTCTAGAGCGGCGTATGCATATTTTCTGGGGTCATATGCTCTGTTTTGGATTATAGGAAGGTTTAGAGATTGAATTTTCATGGCTTCTTTTTCTGCATGTTTTAAATCATGCAAGGTGAAAACTCCACATCTGAAGGGAAAAGTTGGCCAGCCCCTTTTTTGCTTTAACCTAAGAGTCTGTGTGGTACTCTTAGCTGAAAGTTGGTAGGCAATTTCCCGGGCTAACAATTTGTCAGGAACATATAAGGGAAGGACATGGGGATTGGCTCTTGACTGCCAAAGACTCTAACATACGTAAAATATTCTTCCCCAAACCAGCTACCTACTGACGGCAGGTCAAAAGAGGCTAAGTAAGAGATCCTTGGAATGGGCTTATTAAAAATGGCGTAATAGATAGGGATCATGAAACCGTTACAGATATGATACAGGTGAGCTTTATGAGACGACTTCCACATCTTACGATGGTAAATATGGATGGGGGAGGGGTCCTGTGTAGTCCACCTCCAACCGAGAATGGGGAATTCGGAATTAAAACACAAGGTATCCAAAATATAAGCACTGTAATAAAATGGAGGGATTATCCTCTCACTGACTCTGGTCTGATTTCTATATTCTCTAATAGCAAGGGCAAGCTTATCCGAAAGGATAGTGGCCCAATCCATAATCCAACTGTTGACCGCCGCTTCCATGAGGGGAACCATTTCTATAGTAAAAATGGCGGAATCATGCAGACCCCATAATCTACACATCATTATAGTGGCATAGCAATAAGGTGAACACAAGGAGTCGACTGAGTAATTACCGGAGGATTCATGCTTGTGCTTACTTGGATTCTGCCTCCACTCTTTGATAGGTTCAGACTCGATTTCATTCTCACTTGCGAACTTCTCCAGAAATGCGCTATTGTAAACTTTCTCTAGCATAGGCAAATGATACATTTGCCTCAAATCCTCTGGCTTGAAGGAACCAAAAATCCTTCCATCTTTTGCGACGAAAGTTCTGTCTGTGATAGGAATTTCTTCAATTGCCCACTTGATAACATCGGTGTATGGAAGCATTTGCTCTCTTGCCGCTATCCTATGTAGGAAGGAGTCGGCCAAGTCCTTGAGAGTGCATTCTGATTTTTTGGTAGAATCTGCGGTAGCTTCTTCTACCACCTGCTCAGGCTTCTCGGCTTCCAGCAAATCATAAGTTCCTTGCCAAGTTGTTCTGGCAAGGCCCGCGCACGTTGTATCTGATATCAAGCCTTTCTTGCTGTTTACTATTAGTTGTGGCGTGGCTGGTGATTCAATAACGCCTGCAACCTTCTTCTGCTTTTTACCCATTATGCCTGAATTGCTTGGTAAATCTGTAATCTGCACAGAAAGGTGGTTTTGGCGTAATACTGAGATAACAATGAAACTTGCAACTGAGAGTAAAATAGAAAGAAGAACGTCGATATACTTTGTATTCATTAAAACCGCGCGGATATGATCTATAGGCAGATCTGAAGGGATGGATTCATTAAGGGACCGTATAGGACCTGCCACCTTATAAATGCTCATTAGTGCAATATTTGCCTAAAGATCTTTTAAATCATGCAATGGGCGTACTGGCGGCCGAGCGGGGATGATTATACCTTAATTGTCATTAACTCGAGCTTTCCAATCACTTTAACGGCTTTTCGTTGAGAACTGTGCCTTATCTTATCGGATCGGGCAGGGGCGCGAGGATAGTTTTAACAATGTTTCGAATGCTGCCGATCGCCGATATCGGATCGGGGAAAGGCTATGAACAAAGCTTGCGAGACGAAGGGGACTGCCGATTGCCGATATCGCCGATGGCTTTATCGGGTCGGGGCTTTGCCGATGGGCGCGATAGTGATGCACAAGGGAATGCCGATTGCCGATATCGCCGATGGCTTTATCGGGTCGGGGCTTTGCCGATGGGCGCGATAGTGATGCACAAGGGAATGCCGATTGCCGATATCGCCGATGGCTTTATCGGGTCCGGGGGGAGCCTTTTGATTGCTTGGTGCATCCTTTATGTTATTGCGATATGCGATCTTATGATTGCTTTATCGCAATAAACACATATTTGCTTTATTTCCAATGTTTAAAGGGATATTACTTTTGAGGGGAAGTTTGTAAGCGCTCCTTGGATTTGTTGAATTTTATTAAAGTAAGGGTTATTGACATCAATTTTATTTTGAGAGGGACCCATTTCATATTTTAATAGTTTTGTAAATAATAATAAATATGAAATGGGGGGTTGTTTTGCAAGGCACAACACAATGTTACAAACTACCTCAACCAACCACCATTCATGGTGTTGATCAATGTGCTCGACTCCTATGGGAAAGAGACTTCAGAGTGGTTGTAGCTTTACCAGAGCGATCCAAAATTTGGCAGGACATATTAGACACTCCTGGAAGGGAAGCAAGTTCCAAAATTTCACCTTCGGGATTCACTGTTATTATTGGCTTGATGGGCCCTAACCCAGGTTCAGCGTTAGGAAGCCAAGCAAATCCCTACACTACTGGTCCTTTCGGCATCAGTCTGTGGAGCATGGACCGAAGTCTCACCCGAAGCAGTATTGGGGGATGCAAGAACCAAGTTACCATACCCTGAGATTTTTTTGATGTCGTTTTTCTACCTTAATCCCTCCCTTCATGCAGATCGATAAGCCCTTAGGGCTTATAGATATATTTCCTCTTCCGCCTTTCAGAACCTCCGCGAAGGTATCTGGTTGTCCTTTGCGCAACCCTAAACAATGATCTAGGCACTTACACGCCTTTCTGACTATTTTACTATCGCGTTTCCCTAATTATCTTTGTGGTTAGCCAACTTTATCATACAATTAAGACTACCCTCGCGTAAACATGAATTATTACTTGCGTTCAAATAATAGATAGAAACAGATACATTCGCGCATAAATCTAACATTATAGTGTAAACCCAGAGCTTAACATATCATAATCGGATGTAATAATAAGAGTCAAAAAACACAGTAATTCCAGAATACTTCTCTTTATTTATAATTCAAGTTCCTAGTACAGACTCTATCCATCCTGCACACACAGTTGCAGGGGTCCGTGCACTCAGCTGCAGAGCCTCTTCCTACGCTAAGAATGTCACTCTTAGCTTACCCAATCTTATCAATGACTCATTAGTTTTAACTTAATTACTGTACTTGTCTACTTAGATCTTCGAAGAATTCCATTTTTATACAATCCCATGGTTTGCGGACCATGGGTAAATCTCCAAAACTGACACAACTTATCTAGACTAAGGGTGGAAAACCCTTTTAAGTTTAGACATATTCATGCTCTGCAACTACAAAATGAAAAGACTTTACATTTCTCTACAAAATATTCTGGCCTTCTGCTCCAAAAATTTGGTGTTTAACCCTAAAATTGACCCCCAGGGGACCCGTTCCCAACAGGCCCCCAACACAAACATGGTCACTCGCCCTCAAGTCACTCAGCTGGTGCAGAGATCTTGTTATGAAGACCTCCTAGCTCGACCTAGACACCTGCTACCTAGGCAGCGCACTGCGTTTACGCCTGCTTCAGCTCCTCAACCAACTGTTCTGTCACTAGCCCTGCGCTAGCAGTCTGTAGTTTCTGCTGAGTCTCCTGTAGACCGGCCAACTTGCCTTCAATGGTAGTCATGATCTCATAGGCCTCATCTAACCAAGGCTTCAAGTGAGCCTTCAACACAACTTCCTTATGCTGCATTGTGTCTACCTATTCCTTCAGTGCCTTGGCCTCCTGTAGCTTCACAAGCCATTGCGTGATGACAATAGTACATGTTGTTTCATTAACCTTTTCACAGTTCTATTGTAGTTCCTATGCTTCTATATCCAGCCTATGTACATTGGGGTATTCTTGTAGGCTAGTGAGGACCTCGGGTGACTACTCAAAAAGTGTCGTGCAGTCCATCACTGCACTTGCTATCGCATATGCCACAATAATCACGCACTTCTTCCTGACTTCCGGTGGAGTCAAAGGCTGAGCCTTCAACTGCAACTCCACGATATTGAGATTCAACTCTAGTTGAACCTTGGCCAACTTTGTGCATGCATCGCGTACACCCATAGTGAGTTTTTGAACCTACACATCGACTGGCTTAGCCTCAAGGATGTCTAGCTTTGGGACAGCCTGGCATGCTTCATCCACAACCTTAGTGAGATGTTGATTCTTATCTATGAGGTCAGACATAAGGTTGATGGTGGAGTTGTGTTGTACAACCATCTAACCATTGTTGACCTTTTGCTTGCTGATCACCTGCAAAGGGTGGTGATGTGCGGGCTCGAAGTTCGACGATCACACCATCCTACAAAAGGTAAAGCATTTCACTAGGAAGCGCTGCCAAATTATGTCCCACACCCTTGAGGACACTGATAGTGGGTTTTTTAGTGTCAGTCATCATCATCAATGCTCCATCTAGTAGTAGTATGTTTCGGGGGTCCCTAGCGCACAACATATTCACGGCTTTTGAGTTGCCAATGGCCACACTCGTGGGCACCATGCGCTTCTGTGGGAATTGTGACATATCTTCATTCCACGCAGTTCTCCGATCGCGCAGCTCTTTGACTCGAGCAGTGTAGTTTACAGTCTCGCACTTCCTTTCAGATGCTTGGAGTGCTAAGACTGTGCTTCCCTCATATAGTCACCTAGCTGGATCACCAGTGTATGGCTTCAATCGACTACCATTCATCTTCCCTAGGAAGGGTTCTCCATTTAATTTGACCAACTGAACTTCTCCACCATTGGTAATCTCCTTGATGACATACAGTCCTAGCCATCGCATCCTGAATTTCCTTGGAAATTTATCACATTTACTGTCATATAATAAGACTAGATCATTTACCTTGAATGTGTGCAGTTTGATGTGCTAATTGTGCCATGCCTTTTCACATTCCTTTTGAACTTGTTGATGAAATCCAGCTAGAAATCGGTCCTCCTCAAGCTCTTCTAGCTGCATGAGCCTGTCTTCCAGGACTCCACAGTCCTCCGCTCCTATGAGTGCCGCTATGTGAAGACTAGTTACAATGTATTCCATTGGCATCACAACTTCTACGCCATACATGAGTCTGAAAGGCATTTTCCCAGTCAACTTCTTGCAAGTCCTTTTGTAGGCCCATAGCACCGCTGGTATGTGCACATCCCAGTCACTTCTCTGAGCATTACAGACCTTCGTCAGTGTGTTTTCCAATATCTTATTGAATGCTTCCACCGTCCCATTGGGCTGCGGGTGATAAGGTGTACTCTTTTGGTGATACACCTAAACTTCTTCTGTCAACGTGTTGATTGTTTCGTTTAGAAAGTGCACACCGCGATTGCTCATCAAGATATTTGGACAACCAAATCTTGTCAATACATATTAAAAAATAAATGTTGCTACCATCGCACTTGTACATTCCTTCACAAGCTGTGCGTCTTCCCACGAGGTCAAGTACTTAGTCACGGTGATGATGTACCATGCACATATATTCTTTCCTAGAGGTTGAATTGGACCCACAAAGTCAATTTCCCATTTCTCAAATGGTTGTAACTTCACATGCGGCATAAAAGGTAGTTCATCCCCCTGCAATGGCATGCCAGTCCTTTGACATGCGTCACAGGCCCTACAATATGCATTCGCATCCTTATGCAGAGTTGGCCTCCACAACCCAACAAACAGAACCTTCTGTGCTGTTGATTTTCCTTCATAATGTCCTTCTGCAGCTTCTCCATGAGCCTCCAAAAGAATTCTGCTTCATTTAAAGTTAGGTACATAACGTCGCAATATTTCGTCTGACCCCATTTTGTACAAGTGCCTGACAATGACAGAGAAGTCTGTCACGCACACTACTAACTCCTTCTGCTGGCTTGTATACCCTTCTAGAGTAGTTTTTGTCCTCAAAAAATGTATGATATCTTCAAAGTGATTGTCCGTGGCATGCAATGCAAGGAGCTATGTGTTAGGCAACCCTTCCTCCAAATTAGTAGGGTCCTCTCCCATTTCAATGCGCGACGGATGATCAGTGTTACATTGAAATTTGTCACCATGACTATCTGCAGTTAATATGGCTGCATCAATAGTCATATTATCCTCCTTGTCAAGCCTAATATCTCTGCTCTTCATGTCAAACTTCAAAAAAAAGAGAGAAAGTCACTAAAAAAAACATGTTTATCTCTGGGTACGCAGGTTCTCTCTACCTTGCCTGCGTGTACGCATCCCAAACTCATTGTACCTATGTACTTGTACGCTCTGTAAGCCAAAGAATAGGTGCGTACCCCTGTAAAGGTCAAAAGGCGTGAGTTTCATCTTAAAAAAGTTACTTGTGGTCACTTCTAGAGCCTTCTAGAAGAGTGTTTGACGTGTATTGAGAGCCTCCAGATGGTTCATGCATCCCTATGATAGAGGAACTTATCCCATCAAGAGAGGAGCTACCCCATCCAAAAGAGGGAGTATCCCATTGATGTTGGACCTGAATAACTTCCTCTAGAACACTATAAATACAGGCATTGGGCCAAAGGAGAGAGGTTAAAAGCTGAACATTCCAAAGGGTAGATGCTGCTGGAATTAGGACTTCCTTGTAGAAGCTTGTGAGGAGAGATTACCATCCTTTCTTGTTTCATTTGGAAGTGGGTGAGCTTTCCAAAGTAGAGGAAAACTCTTGCTGGACCCTGGGAGGAACTTGCACAACACCAAGGCTCAGGTTGTAATGGTTTCTTTTTTGTTTCCTTAATACAAATAAGTCCATTCTTCTCAATGATTTGTTGTTAATGAATTGTTTCATATACTCCTTGGTCTATATGTTGAATATGCTTTGTTTTATGGAATATTCAGGTATTATGTAATCGTTTGGTTGTTAGTGTATGCAGGTTTCAAAGTGAAGGAGGAGCTGATCTAGATCGACGAGGCTAGGCTGCTGCAACAAGCGTTGGACTTGAGGTAGGATCGAAAAACACTTGGTTTCTCATAGAATAATGTATGTTTAGAGAAGGATTGCTCTTAATTGTCTTGTTTGTCACTAGAGAGTCTTAGACTCCTAGGGAGGTTAGTTTTGTCTTTCCGCATGACAATGTCAGCAAGTAAAAACATAACACCAACATCCTGCTGGATTACTGCATCCATTACCAATTCCAGAATGGAAATGGGAGACCATCTCCCTCGACTTCATCACGGGATTACCCAAATCCAAAAAGCAAAATGATTCAATAATGGTGGTAGTGGAAAAATTAAGCAAATCAACTCATTTTATACCAATACAATCCACCTTCAGGGCAGTGCAAATTGCTAACATATTCATGCAGAATATTTTTAGGTTACATGGGCTACCAAAAACTATAGTTTCTTATCGTGATATAAAGTTTACATCAGCCTTCTGGAAAACTTTGTTTGAAGCGTTAGGTATACAGTTAAACTTCAGTGCCGCCTATCACCCTCAGACAGAACGGGTGAATCAGGTGGTGGAAGACATGCTACGAACATATGTGATGCAACAACCTTCCAAATGGGAAGATTACTTACATCTGGTCAAATTTGCTTACAACGACTATCATACCTCCTTACAAATGAGCTTGTTTGAAGTTTTGTATAGACGTAAGTGCCACACACCATCCAATTAGGGAGGACCTGAGGACAAGTTGATGTTGGGACCTAAGATGTTAAAGGAAATGGAAGAAATAGTTAAGAAGGTTCGTTCTAACTTAAGGGCTTCCCAAGATTGACAAAAGAACTTCGCCAATCAAAAAAGGAATTTCAAAGAATTCCAATTAGGGGATCATGTGTATGTAAGGGTACGCACCAAAAAGAGTACTTTACAATGGAGTGGATGTGCTAAGTTAGCACCCAGGTTTTGTGGCCCATTTCAAATTTTGGTAAGGGTCGGGCCAGTGGCATACCAGCTCACCTTACCCAACCATATTTGAGTACACAATGTTTTCCATGTATCCGTATTAAAAATATATGTTTATGATCCTAAACACATAATCAGTTGGCAAGATATACATGTAAGAGGGTTTTCTTTAAGTAAGCCAAATATGACATTAATGATAGTAGAAACTAATTAAATTTTCTACTTTCGTAGGTCAAGCCGGAAGGAGAATTCTTGGTCAAGCCTCTAGTTATACTCGATCGAAGAGAAGTGATGCTGCGAAAACGAGTTATCACCCAGTTTAAATTGCAATGGCAGCACTTTGGGTTGGATGAGGCCACTTGGGAGGATGAACAAATCATGAAAGAAGCTTTTCCATGACTGTTTACGGCAGGAAAACATCGGGACGATGTTTGATTTTAGGGGGGGAAAGATGTGATGTCCCCAGAAAACTGTAAATATTTTATTTTACTGCATTAAAAACAAACTAGATATTATGGTTATTGAATTAGGTACGTAAATTTGATAATTATAAAGAGAAAAAACTATTTTTGGAGTGTTAACAAATCTTGTGACTTTTCATATCAAGAAAGTTAGGATAGACAGTTGCCTAACCCTAACTACCTCCCTGATTAAGAATTCTCCAAGGAAAGGACTCAAGGGGGGATGGGAAAACCTGAGAGTATCAAGGGAGAAAGGGAGAGAATCTGTGTTGAAAGGTCAGACAGGCAAAGAAGCTAAGTTTGGTGGTGACCAGATAGCTATGGCACTATGTGCGAAGACTTGCAAGAAGACATCGATCTTGTGAGCGAGCTCGGGGGGAGAGTTGGACCTGATAGCACGTCTCATGGTTGGGAGGATTGAAATCTGTAATTAACATAGGTGAATTCAACAATTGATTTTCTTTCTTTGTTACAGCTTTACAGGTAAGTAAAACAACCTAGAGAAACTTATTTTTAAAAGAAAAATGAGTTGGTAGAACGAAATGTTCAGTTCTGGTAGATTTTGTAAATAGCACTTGAAAATGATCATTGTACATTAATATCTTAAAAATACAGATAGATATTCCTATTTAAAATATAGATTTGAATTGTAAGTATAGACTTAGGAAAATAGGGTTTGAAAAAAAATAATAAAACTATGCATGCATAGTATTACCAAAGAGGAACTAAGTTCATTTTGCCACTAGAAAGAAGTATGAACTATTTACTTGCCAGAGCTAAGAAGCTATAATAATTATAGATGAAAAATCGGCTGAAACCTGTTCTAAATATTAATTCGAAAATCACTGTAACACTTTTTTTTTCACATTTTTTTTTATACCAGCAAAAGACCCAAAAGTTTATATGGCAGTGTTGAACTATAAAATCCTAAAGAATTTCATGAATAAATGACAATATAGAAATATCAATAAAAACCAGGAAGACAACGCCGGACCTTAGGACCCGATATGCCCATGAACCCGGGGCAAGAATCCAAGTCCTAGGCCTGCATTTCCGCAAATAACCATTTAAATATATGTATAGAATTAGCAGAAAAATAGTTGTTTAAAAACCATCAAATCCTGATATACATCATAGAGGAAGAACTCGACAAATAACATAAATCCGAAAATGGTATAAGACATCGAATTACCCATATATTCAAAAACAGAGTTCGGATCATTGCATAGAAGCTCGCACGCATCATGCTTCGGTAACCGGAGAGAGGTTGAAGCTGAGGGTTATCAAATGAAAGCCTTATATAACTAATGACAGAGTTAAATTCGATAGCAACAAACATCAAATGGCCTAACCATGAGAGAATTATGATATGCTTTAATTATAAAGAAGACAAAGCCCCAATAACGATCAGTACACTTTAGAGCGTCGTGGAGAAGGATTTTGGGACCTTCCAGTGTAACCCTAAGGGTTGTCGGATAAACCCAAAATTCATTTCAGATATCAAAACGAAGGATTTAATCCTTCTCTTAAGCAACAGATAAATATAGGATAAACCCAGAATCCATATCATTTATCAGAAACAGAGGATTTGTGCATTCTCTTAAAACAGAAAATAGAAACACTTTAAATACAACCGTAGCAGCGAGTTTTCCTCCGGCAAAGCCCTTTTGTCCAGAATAACTTAAATACAAATTCTTCATGTGTATGACTAAACACCATAGTAAATACTCTAAACATTCCGAGAGTATCATCTCTAAGGAACAGTTGGTCTCTCTACTTGCCCATTAGCAGACTGCGGCTAAACTACAACATACCCGAAAACCTTTGAAAGACTTGAGCAGGAGGATGGCGAAAGGATCGGTGCGAGCTACTTTGGGGTTTCCATGGAACACTGAGACCTCACCTACAAATCCTGCGTTTCAATTTCAACAAACTGTCAGGAGAAATCTACAAACTATAAACTTAAACAAAACCAAACAAATTGCTAAATCGTTTTAGATTTACCTGATAAGGGTCCCGCCTGGGTAGAGTAACCATTTGTTTCAAGAGCCCTTACGGATGCCATGACATCCTCAATACTACACAAACCCTCCAGGAATGAAACCCTGGTATCGTAGCCCAAACGCCAGAAAGTCAAGAATAGAAGCAATAAATGAACTACAAGGCCATCATATTTCCCAAAGAAAGTTTCTAGAAGACCCATCATCCGTTGGATCGGATCCAAGGCTTGTACATTGTCGATGCAATGAGGAGAACGAGGCAAGAGGGACAGCTGGAGGGCAACCGATGAGGTGGTCAAAGCCTGCTCCCGCCACAACTCAGCGGCAGAGCAGAGACATTAATAAACCATAAATCGCATAATACAAACTATGTACAGCACCAAAACCAAAGTGCCAATTTGATTGTAAATATATATATTGAATCATGTGAACTTTAGTACTACGTATTAATTGAATTATGATTGTATAAGGCAATCAACATAGAATTTGTGGTAAGTGTATCTAAAATTATGGTAATATATATATCTGAATAATAGGAAGTTGTGACATATTTATATAGAGATAAAAAATATATATATCAATAAATTTAAAATTAAAATAATATATAACTTAAAATTAAAAAGTATATTATAAATAATATTAATAATATAATAATTCCAAATTAAATATTATAAAAATTAAAATTTGTTATTTCTTAAAATTTAATTATGTATTTTTTTCCTATATAAAAATAATACCTTTCACCACCACCGACCAAAATGTCTTCAACCTTAGTTTTCTATTATCTCGTTTAATAAGGCGATGTTTCTTTGTTAATGTTAGTGCGTCCTTTCCATGAACAAAGTTTCTTAAGCAGTTGTCTATAATGAGACTTTTTGGAAGCCTTTTCGGTCGGTTTTTCCCGGTCAAAATCCGGTAGCAATTTATTGGAATCCCATGTTTGATAGCTAGTTTCTGCACAATCAGAGTGTCCCAGGGGTTTTTCAGGGTGCTGAATCCAAATATGCAGTTAAAAAACCATTTTAACTGCAGCAAATCAAGATTTAAGCTCCATTTCCTCCGCCGGTGGGTTTTTTCCGGTCAAAATCCGGTAGCAATTTATTGGAATCCCATGTTTGATAGCTAGTTTCTGCACAATCAAAGTGCCCCAGGGGTTTTTCAGGGTGCTGAATCCAAATATGCAGTTAAAAAACCATTTTAACTGCAGCAAATCAAGATTTAAGCTCCATTTCCTCCGCCGGATTCCGCCAACGGAATCTCCAAAAAATCGCATTATAGACAACTCCATTTCCTAATGATACCCTTTTTTTAATAATTAAGTAGAATTATTTTTTTTATAATATTAAAAAATAACATTTTAAAATCTAAAGATTAACCATTTTTAAAATAAATATGTTATCTTTATTTCATAAAACAAGTAAATATCAAAAATGTTTAATCACATACTATTTTGATAAAAAAAACTTTAATCTTCTAAAGCTTCATATATTTTATGGGTAGTTTAAAAAGAATAAGTTAAAACTTTTTATATTTTACACAAATTAGAGGTAAAAACATATACATATAAATATAAATAACATTTCAACGATCATAATTATGTAGATTTTGGTTTTTTTTTTTTTTTGACGTATTTAAGCTTTTTACTACGCCAGTGTAAATAATGTGTACAGTAAGATCTTTAATGATTGAGTTTGAGTTTGACTGAAATTAAAAACTCTATGTTTGTTGCCTCATACGAAAGAGAAATAAAAATACAAACAATTTCTTTACCTGGAAATTTTTTTACATTAAAATTTTCTATTAATATATAATAGTAAAATGATTTACCTGGAAATTTTTTTACATTAAAATTTTCTATTAATATTATAAATAGTAAAATGATGTACTTGTAGTACAATGTACTTCCACACAATAAATTGGCATTACTCTACAAAAAATGTGACTAAGGAAAAGATATCTGTTAATAAGTATTATTGAGATATTTTTTGCGGTACCATTAATTCTAAGACTAAGTATAATTTTTTTAATTTCAATTTTACTTTATAATATAGTGTTTTAAAAAATTTATAATTTATAATGTTTTTATTTTTAACTTTTATTTAGAATTATCATGGAAGCATCCCATGATATAAATGAGAAACAAGTACATGTTATTTTTCTATCATTTTTTAATTTATTATTGAATAAGATAGGTATGGTTATTAGCATGAGTGATCTGGGTTTTGTCAATGCAGGAAATGTTAGTCATTCTATTTTTCACTCGCATCTTAGGTTTGCAATGAAATATTAATGTGACCCCAACATGCATCATTTAGCATGAAGTTGCATTGAATTAAGTAGCTTATCTTATTATAATTAGGTTTGCAATGAATTATCAATATGACTCCATTATGCATCATCTAGCATGAAGTTGTATTGAGTTAAGTAGCCCTTGGCACAAGAATTTGTTTATTTCTCCCCTCCCTCCAAAAGAGCTCTCATTGGGTAAGAATTAAAACTCTCTATTGGTTAAATAGATATGTGCTCTATTGTTTCTATGTTTTTTAGCCTCACACTCTGTTGTGTGATTCCCATTTTTTTGCTTTTTTTGGGGCCTTCTTTGCCACTAGTTTTTGTCCCCTATTTTATCCTTAACACCCAGAATCCTTTTCCCTATATCACTTCTCTTTGCATGGTCAGACCAACCTTTCTGCAACCGATCACTTGCTCCTTTTTGGTTCCCCTTCCATTAAGGGAATTTTGATGCCTAAAATGGGCCTCCTAAGGAAATTATAAAATAATAGTGGAAATAATAAAACAAGATTAAATTATATCATCAAATTTTAGAGAGAAAAAATAAAAAACTATTTTTTCAACTCATATTTTCAACTTATCCCCCTATGGGTTTCCTCAAATTTCGAGGGGAAACACTCGTTGGATGCATAATTTGATTCTGAATACAAAGAGTACCCATCTTGCATACTTTCGATGGATCTTGTTACACGAAAAATGAGAAATACACGAAAAATGTTATTACAATCACGTTTTTTCATGTATTTCTCATTTTTTTTTGTAGCAGAGTCATCGGAAGTATGCAACATGGTACTCCTTGGATGAGGAATCAAATTTTGCATCCAATGAGTACTCCCACTTGAAATTTGAGTAAAAATTTAAGGAGATAAGTTGAAAAAGTAGTTTTAATATTTTATTATTTTTTAATCTTTTTACTTTTTTACTCCAAAAAAGGTGAATCATCCCCCATGGTTGACCTCATCATCTTGAATCCTATTGGTTCTGATTAAAATTATTTTGGTTGTACATTTTTATTAAGAGGCCCATTTTAGACCTTAAAATTCCCTTAATTGGCCTCCTTTTTAGGTGCACCCTTAGGCCCAACTTTTGAGCCTCCTTCAGACATCTTATTTTTTAACCCTATTAATACTCCACCTCACTTTCATTCTCTTCACATTATTTTCTCATGCCTAACTCCTACTCTATTCTTGATGAGTATAATCACCTCCCCCTCTTCTTCTTATACTAAGTCTACAACCATGTCATAAAGGGGCTATGCTCCCTCTACCTAGAGCTCCAACAGATGAGATCCCTATTCTCACACGTGAGCTCAATCCAATATAGAAGCCTTAGTCCATGGGTATAAGAAAGATACTTGTCACTCAATCCAAGAGCAGTTGGAAGCAACTAAACATAAAGCGCTGGTGAAATGAAGGTTTTTATTTGATGCATATGTGGAAGAAGTGGGCCAATGGGTTCCAGATATGGGCAGCACATGTACCAAGCAAACCCAATATATGCAAACAATGGATATTTATTGGCAACAGAAAATGATAATGGGAAAGGTGCTAGTGAAATGGAACTAATCCCAACAACTAAACAACATGGAAAACCAAATTTTGGTGTTTGTCAAGAAATTGGCAAACTTGGAATTTCACAACAGTGAAAAAAATGAACCCCTTGCCTTATCCAGGTAGACTCCCTTGATAGATAATTACGATTCCAGTTTTAATTTGTTTGTTTCTAGATTATGAATGCAAGTTCAATAGAGCTACACACAACTACTACAAAAATTTAATTTTAAATGTTATTGTTGTTTTATATTCTTTTTTTTAAAGAAACATATATTTTTCTATTAATCAATTTGGAATCTGGCCAACGCCATTACATTCAAAAGCGACAATATTTCCACGATCCTCTAAAAATGCTCTGACCAATGTCTATGAATATGCAGTGTTGTTTTTTTTCCAGATTTTCTACATCATTCTTCTAATAAGTCTTCCAAAAAACCCCATTTATACTTACATATCTACATTATTAACATGGCATAACTATTACTAATAACTTGATTACCTGGTTCCTTCCACGTCATTCTGACCAAATTCTTGCATGATAGTTGCATATGCTTCCTCTTGTTGGGTTATTTCCACTGCTCCTTGTCGTCTATTCTCCTGCTACATCTCCAGTTGGTTGGAAAGCTCCAGAGGGAGAAACCCTCCCTCTCCTAGTGCCAGATCCAGATCACCACTATTATCAAGCCCAAATACTTCTTTTAACACTGAGGCAACTGCATTCTCCAACTTGACCTCAAAATTCTCCACTTTGAAATTGAGGTTTTCCATCTTTGATAGAATTACCTCTACCATCGCTTGCACGTTCTCAACATCTTTCTTCAAGCCTTCTAATTAACCGAAACCAAGGTGAAATGAGAGTGGGCCTCAAAGATTATTTGCCCACCAATCCTAGAGATCATGTCCTTGATTTCCTACTTGAACACTCGGTTAATCTCACTTGAGGAACCTCCGCCACCATTACCTAACGAGGAGACTGTGAAAATTCAGTGACCCAAATCCTACTGCAGCAACTGATGATATTTCTCCTATTTGTTAAATTAATTTTTAAAAAATTACTTGAAGTTTTCTACGAAAAATATCAAAATATATATACTGCAGCCTTCACAAAATTAATATTGTTGAAGAAATAAAAACACTGGAAGAATATATGCACACACACATATATACACAATTATCTTTGGACCAATGTCCCTGGAAAAACCCAATGTGAGAAAATCGGTGCAATAGTTGAGGGTTTTCTTCTTATGCAATAGTAATCTGAATACAAATCATTAGATGCTCAAACTCGCAATCTGATACAGAGAATAAACTGGCAAAGAGGTGGTGAGAAATATTCTCACACAGTCACTGGCGATCCGACACTGATCAGGCTCTGGAAGGCTAGCCCCATGCTGCCTTTGTGCAGCCTCTGTGTTAGCCTACGCAGATCTGCATCACGGTATCTACACTATGCATCACCCTCCTCGCTAGTCAATTTTCCTCTGGAACCTCAACTCTCTGGCCCTCTAGTCTCACACCCTGACTTCTGGCACTAGATCTCAACTCTCCCAGCAAAATTTCGGACTCCCTTTGAAGCTTTCCACTGCCTCTTTGAACCTCTCTCTTCCTTCTTTTCCCTTCACTCTTTAGATCTGAAAAACTCTCCTCCAATGTATTATCCCTGCCCCTCTCTCATTTTTTCGACTTTACTGATTCACTTTCGGCAACTCACAGTTGCTACTCAGGAAATCAACTTCTTAACAAAATTGAACTGCACAAGTTTGTTCCCCAATTTCCCATTGAACTCCTTCTTATAATCTCTTGTTGGAGTACCAACGGCCAAGATTAAAACATAATCAACGACTAAGATTAACTTGGAGTTGATCCTCCTCTTCTTTTAGAAGATTCGCACCAAATTTAATTAATACCCTTTAATTAACCATATTTCCTAAGTTTAGATTTAGGGAATCATTTTAAAAAGTTAATTATTTTAATTAAATCATCTCTAGGTGGAATTTTCCCAAATGATTTATGTGTATTAGAGAATGTATGTGTCTCAGCCTCTCTACAAAATCTCGAGGCTAGACCATATCCAATGCTACAAAAATCAACACTCCCTCTTAGTGAGGAATATGCTCTAGCATTGCAACCCATTGAAGCATCACTCTATCTCTGCACCATCTCTTGTTGCACTGCTAATGTTTGGTTGTTGCGTCCCACCAACTACTGTGCAACTCTAATTGTTGCATTTGTGATGTTGTTGGCCCTATTGAACTGTTGCCAACACTGCATCTGTGCTGCAACCTTCTCCATTTGTTTTTGCTGCAACTGCAACGGAAACGCATCCAAAATACTGAACCAACTATGGTCAATATCATGCATCCATCATCTGAGTTCTGACTATTGCTAGCCTCTGCATTTTCACTGAAGCCTCTATGTTGTTGTTGACTCTACACTGTACCAATTGCACTGTTGCCAACTCTGCTCTATGTTGCTCAGTCTCTGGCCTGCTACTAGCTACTACATTTGTCACTCTGGCACTTGACTGCACCAACTGCCACTGATCCACCCTATTACTGCATGTCTTTGGCTCACGTAGCAAGGTATTGATTCATGAGGTGGACCTCCTCAAGAACCTTACCCATCCTGTAGTTCTCTGGGGCTACAACTCCATATCACCCCACCTCACCCCTAGAGGCATCTCAACAATCATGGCAAACTCTTCCTCCGATCTGGACAACAACCTATCAAGCTCAACAAATGTAGACTGTTGATCCTGCTTCTCCTCTTTTTCCTTCTTTATGAGAGGACACTGAGTGTTGTAGTGGCCCATCTCACCACATCTAAAGCACTTGATCTTCAAAATGTCCTTCTTTCTTTTGTGTTGCTCCTGATGCCCCTTTGATGCAAGGGTCATGTCCTCCTCTTCCTTCACGTGCTTTTTCCCACTATCGTTGTTGCCAGTAATGGTGGCCTTCACTAGATCACGCCCCATTTCCTCCTGCTGCAGATTAGCCCACACACGTTTACCAATCTGGTAGTTTTTCTCTAATTGAGGATACTCTGGATGAAAACTTTCCAATCTTCGGAAATGTTGTTTAGTGTTAATTTTACAAACTCTGTAGGATGGGGAGTTCATCCTATTGAAGCCAATTGATCTCAAACATCCTGAAGCCTAGTAAGGAAGGGGTCTATATGCTCCCCTTTCTTCATCGTCATGCATCTCAACTTCTCCTCAAGATACATCTTTCGCTGCTCGGAAGATCCTTCATACAGTGTAGCTAATTCCTCCCACAATTGTCAGGGGATATCTTTCCCAGCTATGTGGGATACCACATGATCTCGAATCCAATCGAGAATAAACCTCTTACCTCTCACCATCTCCTTCTTGTACTTCTTAAGTGGATCTGCATCAGCGGGTACAACTACCACACTATTGACATAAGTTTTGAGATCGTGCTCATCTAGAAGGTAGGAAGCCTTAGCCTTCCAAATCACATTGTTGGAGGCTCCGTCCAACCGATCTTGATCTATCAACCCAGTTGATTCCATCTCTCCTGAAAAATTCATACTTCTTCCTCTTCTCCTCTGCGCAGCTCTTGCCTAGCTTTTGCACTTCGTTATGGAGTGAGAAACTCTGCACAAAACTATTGTTGCTCTACTAGGAAAATTTGAACTTCTTAGCTAGAAGTCCCTTGAGGAAAGAATTCACTCAGTGTGTACTCTTCCTCCCTCCTGACATTATTTTCTCTAGCAAACTCTGTGTCCTAGCTAAAGATATTCTCTACAAGGAAACTGTTGCTACTCCCTCTGCCTCTAGTAACCTCTAATCTAGAAAATATATTATTTGTCGACTCTCTCAAAGAAATAAATTTTCTTCAGAAACTGACCCTTCTCACCCAAGGGACTGTGCTGCCTTGAGGGCTTCAAACTGCTGCCTCTGCAGAGATTCGAAATTCCTCCTTCCCTCTGCTACTGAGCTCTCTGAGTTATGATTTGTGCTCTGATACCATGTGAAAATTCGCTGACACCGAATCCTACTACAAAAACTGATGTTATTTCTCTTATTTGTTAAATTACTTTAAACTAATTACTTGCAGTTTTCTACAAAAAATATTGAAATGCATACACTACAGCCTTCATAAAATAAATATTGCGGAAGAAGTAAAAACACTGGAAGAATAGAGACACACACAAATATACACAATTATTTTTGGACCAATGTCCCCGAAAATACCCAATGTGGGAAACTTTGTGCAACAATTGAGGGTTTTATAATTATGTAGTAGTAATCTGAGTACAAATCATTAGATGCCCAAACTAACAATTTGATACAGAGAATACATTGGCAAAGAGGTAGTGAGAAGTATTCTCACACTGTCACTGGTGATCCGACACTGTTCAGGCTCTGGAAGGCACCCCACGCCGCCTCTGCGCAGCGTCTGTGTCATCCTACGTAGATCTGCGTCACAGTATCTACGCTCTGCATCACCCTCTTCACTGCTCTATTTGCCTCTGGAACTTCAAATATTTGGCCCTCTGGTCTCACACCCCGGCCTCTAACAATAGATCTCAACTCTCCCAGCAAAATTTTAGACTCCCTCTTAAGCTCTGTGTTACCTCTTTGAACCTCTCTATGCCTTTTTTTCCTTGCACTCTCTGAATCTGGAAAACTCTCCTCTGCTCTACTATCCCTGCCCCTCTCTCACTGCTTCAACTTTACTAAGTCACTTTTGGAAACTCACAGCTGCTACTCGGGAAATCAACTTCCCAGCAAAATCAAACTGTGCAAGTGTGTTCCCCAAGTGCCCATCGAACTCCTTCTTATAATCTCTCATTGGAGCACCAATGGCCAAGATTAAACCATAATCAATAGCTAAGATTAACTGGGAGTTGATCCTCGTCTTCTTCTAGAAGATTCACACCATATTTAATTAATACCCTTTAATTAACCAAATTTCCTAAGTTTAGACTTAGGGAACCATTTTAAAAAGTTAATTATTTTTATTAAGTCATATATAGGTGGAATTTTCCCAAAATATTTATGGGTATTGGAGAATGCATGTGTCTTAGCCTCTCTAAAAAATCTCGAGGCTAGAGCACATTCGATGCTACAAAAATCAACAGAGGCCATGTAGAAATTTGATAGAAATTTCAACTACTTAAGATTTCAAACTCAAAAAACAAGAGACGCAATTCTACTCTACGGATCTACGGAATGAAATTTACAATTTAGAACAAGATGCATAAACATGTAATAAGAAAAACCATAAATACATAGTGATTTCTTGGGGAACCCAACTGGGAAAAAAACCCTCAAGCCTCTTTGCATTAATCAGTTGAATATATAAACTATTGCAATTGTTATATCCACTTCTAAGATCAACCCCTAAAATAATAATTGTTCTCTCTGTTCAATGAGAACCTTTGGCCAACACTTAGCCAAATATTTTCTCACCAAGCATGTTATTTCCTTGCGCAAATCCTGAGGAAATTAGCCCTAAAAATAGGAATTTCCTCAAAAAATTTTGCGCAATTCCCAAGGATTGATCATTTGACCTCATGCAACACCTGTACACTCATACTAGTATACAACTCATGTTATATTGCCTTGTCATCTCCACTTAAGCTGAGGAATTCGAATTCATTACATGCACTAGCTATTTTGGGTTGATTGATTAGTTAACTAATAGATCTCTCAGTTAGGCTATTGTCTCACTACACAACTAACCTTCAACTGGCTCTATCAATAATTAGAGAGGTCCTTTAACTGAATTCAACTAAAAATAATTGAATTGGATTACTAAATTTTAGCAGTCACACATGCATAATTGAATTCCAAACCCTCTAACTCAAATTTACTAAACTACTAAGTGACAAGATCAATGTCACACTAGTTAATTGCCTCCGAGTTGTCCTGCTAATGTGGAAATTCAATTTTACTCAATTTGACTAAGGCTAAAGTCAAATTAAGTCTTTCTTGCTACATTTTTTCAACACTCCCTCTTAGCAAGAAATGGATTTTTCACCACCCCAATCTTGCACCTAGGGAATTTAAATTTACCTCTGGACAATGCCTTTGTCAAGATGTCAGCATCTTGCTCCTTAGTTGCAAATTACTGTAGAAACATAATTCTCCTCTGCACATAGTCCCAGAAATGATGATACCGGATATCAATGTGCTTGGACCTGTCATAAAATATTGGTTTCTCATAGAGCTTAATGCAACCCTGATTATCACAATATATCACTGTCGGATCCATCTCCTGACTGAAAAGTCCCACACGTATATTCCTCATACATATGGCCTCACATGTTACTTGACTTGCAGCCATGTATTCATCCTTTTCTGAGTTGTGCACCATAAACCTATACTCCTTGTTGTACCAAGAAATAGTTGTGGACCCAAAACTGAAGATAGTACCTAAAGTACTTTCCCTGTTTGATGGACTCCCTGCACAATTTTCATCGGTGAAGCCTTGAAGCTTCACTCCCTCTATCCTCTTGTACCATAATCCATACTCAGTAGTGCCTACAAGGTACTATAACACATGCTTTGTTTCCTTCCAATAAAACTTGGTTGGCCTCGCCATAGCTTGACTCAGTTGGTTTATTGCATAGCACATGTCGGGTCTTGTGTTCAAAAGATGCATCAAAGACCCCACAAGCTCCCTGTAAATGGTAGCATCAACCTCTTCATCTAAAGTGGCATTCTCCTTCCTCTAGTTTGTATATAGAGGTATGTCCATGGGTTTACAATTCTCCATGTGAAATCTATAAAGTATTTTAGAGGCATACTTCCCCCGAGACGCAAAAAATTCACCATCACCTTGCCATACTTCCAGACCGAGGAAGTAATGCATAAGGCCCATGTATTTCATCTCAAATTCCCTTGCAAGATCCTCTTTGCAAGAGCGGATCAACTACTCATCACCTGTCAATATTAAATCGTCAACATAAAAAAAAAAAAAAAAAAAAAAAAAAAAAAAAAAGCAACTAACCATCTACCACAATGTGATAAAGGTTCGCATCTACTTCACTTTTGGTGAAGTCCAATCCACTGAGATAATTGTCGATCTGAGTGTACCATGCTCGGGGTGCTTGTTTGAGACCATGCAATTCTCTCTTGAGTCTACACACATGTGACTCCCGATCATATTTCTCAAATTCTTTTGGATGCTCTATGTAAATTTCCTCCTCAACAACACCATTGAGAAAGGTGGTCTTCACATCCATCTAGTGGATTTTCCACCCTACCCGTGCAACCAATGCTAGAATGGATTTGATTGAGGAATATCTTGAAACTGGTGCAAAATTTTCCTCATACTCCACTCCCTCTATGTGAGAGAACCCTTTGGCCACAAATATGGCCTTGTACTTCTCTTTAACGAGTCAAAAAGGAAAAAAATAGTCGGCGATCTTTTCATTTGAGTTTTTACGAGTCGAAAAAAGAGCTTAAACACGACTCAGCACCATCATCAACAATTTGTCACCTATCGTTTCACAAGAGGAAAATGTATTATGCAATTTTTAAGGAAAAAATAGATGAACAATGCTTTTGAAACTGTAAAATATCATGAAAAATGAATAAAAAGGGGAAAAGTAAATTATTTTTTACCATTTTACCTTTTTACCTTATGGGGAGCAATTTTTACCAATTTGTGCCCTAGATTTTCAGGAGCAGATTACGGCAAATCCAGGAGGCTGATCGACGATCGGTTAGTTGCAGGTAGGAGCTGAGACCCTTAGCTTTATTTTCATGCTAGAATTTTTACTTTGATAAGGTTGTGTTGGAGTGCAAGACCTTGGGCTCAGATTACAAAAGTCTAGGTTGCAAGGCGATGTGACATGATCATGTTGATATATATGTCTCTTTCAGATGGATGGCTGCGACCATACCATGAGTTGTTATATGTGATCCTTCTCATTATTGGATGCTTGCAACCATACCTTGATTTGTTATATGTGATCCTTCTCATTATTGGATGGTTGCGACCATACCTTGGTTTCGATATGATCCTCCTTACATGATGGTTGCCCCCATGCCTTGGATCCATTTACATGATCATTCTCTGGGTGGCTGCGTCCATACCACGATTCATGTATCTTTTATCAGAGATTTCAGTGATTTATATGTATCTATGCTTCCTTGCAAATTCTCTGACGACAGTCTCTGGTTCCACACATCTACTTGTAAAGCATTTCACCCCTCTAGTTCGGCCTTCACGCTTTAGGGGGCATCTGTTACACAGTATTTTGTCATTGTCCTTGTACTCCCCATTCCTCGATCCTAGAGGACCTCCATAGTGAACCTTACATGCTTTCCCATCATGAAGAGACTGCCCTTATGTCCCTCTTCAAGGGCAGAACATTTCCCTTTTTGCATCATTTCCCAAGAATCTTCCTTTTATCCCGGTTTACAAGACTAACACTAGTGCTCAATTCCTTCCTCATGCCAATTTGCAGGTTTTAAAACTATGCCTAGCAACGTACTGCACAAGTGATCCCTTCATCACTTGTGCTGATCCTCTTTTGGCAAGTTTTTTAAATATGGAGTCGAAGCTTCTTGGTCTAGAAGCTTCATAATGGAAGTCTAGTAAATGGTTGGGATGGATAGAGCCGAGGAATTCAGTTTGGGCTCCTTTCCTCTATTAAGATGGAACAAACCCAAGAGATAAGGCCTCTCCCATAATAAGAGGAACCATCTCCCCCCCATCAAAGCTATATAAACTCCTCCTTTTCCAAGCTGAACTAGTCTTTTTTGGAGCTTGAATAACCAGCAAGATATCTATATCTTTTTTCCTTCTAGTTTATGTGTGTAAAGGGAGAATAGTGTGTTTGGTTTGGTTTGGAACTAAAGGGAAGAAGCCTTAAACTCCCATTGTTGAGGCTAACAATGAGATGTTAGAAGTGGTGTTGGAACCCGGATACATAGGAGGAGACCTGCAACGTCAAGGCTTTGGTTGTATCTCTTTCTGAGCTTTATATGAATACAACTAATGATTTATTTCCTACATTGAGTGTCACATTACATTTACTGGCTTAAGATTCCTTGACTTTTTAATTAAATCGAATGTGATTGTATGCTATTACGTTTTCTGGCGTCTCGTGTATTTGTTTCAAGTATTCGAAGGAGAAGAACTCAAAGGAAGCTGGAGCAAAGGAGTGCGGTCATCATCAAGCGAAATAGCATTCTAAGAGGTAGGCCCTCTTATTTAATTCTAGTTTAAGGAAGTTTTCCTTAGGTTGTTCTATTTGCGGCTAGACCCACTCTAGGGCTAGAGGGATCATCTATGTCCGTAGAGGAGATTACCTACTCTACAACTTCTCGATGCTCGCATTAGCGAATTAACAATAAATTAGCAATTAGGAAAATAATTTCCAGTTGTTGTGATAGATGATATTTTCACATGGTATCAGAGCATGAGTGATCAATCAGGAAGCTCAGAAGCAGTAAAGGGAATTTCATTGTTTAGTGGGAACAATAAGTCGAAATTCCTAGAGGCTATGTAGTTCATTGATAGGCAGGCCAAATTGCTAGTGCAAAAATTCAATTTTCAATTGCAGGTTGGAAGAAAAGTTGAGTTTCTTGGGATAGCGTTTCTAGTAGTTAGAGGGAGCAACAACAACTCATATTTTTGTCAAGAATCAATGTTGGGTGGAAAGAAATTGCACACACAGAGGGAGATTTCACTTATAGGTTTCTAGCCAAGAAATCTAATTTTCCCAGTCGCAAATTGCAATAACGACTAGCAAATCTACACATTCTAGGAGGGAGTGCGAGTAGCAGAGCAGTAGTCGAGCAGGAGAAGAGGTATTTTCCATATTAGATCCATATATGACCATAGCAGAACTTAGATATTAGGATAGTTTGGATGGAGCTTGCAACTACGTCATCTAGAAGGCTAGGATATCCTTCCTTCTAAATGAATATGGCCTAAAAGCCTACATATATAATGTGGTGGTAGTTCCTGCGGATCAACTCAAAGAATACAAGAAGGAGATGGTGAGGGTGAAGCGATTGATCTTGAATGGATTCTAAGATAATATATTCTAACATGTGGCAGACAGAGATATAACCAAACACATGTGGGTAGCTCTTTCTATGTTATATCAGGGTACTTACGAGCAGAGGAAGATGTTCCTAGAAGAAAATTTGAGATGCATTAGGATGCAAAAAGGGGAAGGCATAGATCCCTTCCTCACTAGAATTCAGGAGGTCTGAGATCAACTTGAAGTTGTTGGGGTAGTGCCTCAACCATCAGAGCTAGTACGGTTGGCACTAAACAGTCTCTCGGAGGATTGGACAGTCTTTGTCCAAAGTATATTGGGTAGAGACACATTATCTATATGGGACAGGATGTGGGATGATTTTCAATAGGAGGAAATGAGGAGAGATTTTCTTAAGAGCTCCATCAGTGGCAGCGGTAGTAGGAAATCGAAGGGTGTGAAAGAGGAGGAGAATGTGGCCCTAGCATCAAAGGATCCCAGTGAGGGGCCGGGGGAGCAGAAGAAGAAGAAGAAGTACCTTTCAAAGGTCAAGTGCTTCAGGTGTGATGGGTTCTGTCACTACAACATGCAGTGTCCTCTTAGGAAGAATGACAAGCATGAGAAGTAGGACTAGCAAGAAACATCCGCGGAAATAGATAACCTTTCCTCCAGGCTAGAGGAAGAGTTTTCTATGTTCACATATATACCTCTAGGAGTGAGGTGGAGTGATTTGGTGCTACAGCCCTAGAGAGATATAGATATTGGGCACGGTCCTTTGAGGAGTCCACATCATAGAATCATTACCTGGCTACGGGGGCCCACAATATTTAGTAGCAAGATGGATCAGTGGTAGTTGATGCAGTAAGTACCAGAGTGGCAGCTGAAGACTAGTAGCAATTAGATGTTGAGGAGCGCATAGCAGTGTTGACAATAGAGTAGGTGGCTCAATGAAGAGTTGGAAGCAGCGCAGGTGCAGAGGCTAGTAGTAGTCAGGCCTCGGGAGACATATGCATCATATTAAACACAAATGATTTAATATTTTGGATGCTTCTCAGTTGCAACAAATGAGAGGGAGTTGCAGTGCAGATGCAACGTTGGCATCAATATGGCAGTGTCAGTAGCAGCACAGATGCAACATCAGGGTTGCACAGTGGTTCGTGGTTAGAAGTAGCCAGACACCGGCAACATGAGAGAGGACGATACAAAGACAGAGTGTTGTGGAAGGATGTGCAACACTAGAACACAGTACTCGTTAAGAGGGAGTGTTAGTTTTTGTAACATCAGATGTGTTCTAGCCACGAAATTTAGTGGAAGGGATAGAATGCATAAGATATGCAAAATCCAGAAATCATTTCTGGAAATAATTGGATCATTAGCCTATTTTTTAATGTTTCGTAAGTCTAAAATTAGGAAACCTCGTTAATTAATTAAAATTAATTAATTGAAGGTGAGAACAGTCTAGAAACTAACATAGATTGACTTCAAGATGATCCTAGCCTTTGATTAAGTTTTAATCTTGTTTGTTCATGCTCCAATAGAGGATTACAAGAAGAAGTCGATGGGCACTTGGAGAATACACCAGAGACACTTGGAGAATTCGATTTTCCATAGTAGTTGCAGTTAATTGCTAGAGAGTTCGAGCTTCGGTGAGGAAGCAGAGTCGATGAGGGGAAGAGAAAATGATCTGAATGAAGTTTTCCATATCCAGAGAGAAAGTAACAAGAGGTTGAGATACTCCTAGTGAGGCAGCACAGAGGACTACACAGTTGATTCAGAAGAGAAATTCGATTTGGCTGGAGGAAAATTCGATTCAACTTCCGGAGGCCAGGAAATTTTTCCTGAGGGTCGAAGAATCAATTTCCTCAGTAGAGATAGGCATAATGAATTCCTCGGAGGAAATTTCGGGCTAGACATCCAAGGATCTCTACAAGCACTGCGCAAAAGTTGACATAGAGGGTCTAGGAAGACAAGTTGTTTGAGGTAGAGTTGTGTTGGGATTGCTTGTGGGGGAAGGGAAATTTCCCTAGATAATTTTGGCCAGATTTTCTTGTTGTTTGGATTGTCAGTTGAGAATCCATAGATTGCACTCAGATTTCTCTACTACATAATCACTAGTATAAAATGGATAATTAATTACTAAAAAAATTACTAAAATTTGCATATAAATGACCATTTTTCAGTCGGTGACCAGTAGTAGCTAATTTACAGTGTCTTATAACGCAACGACCTTTTAGTCATTTTTAGCTTAGTCATTAATTGGTTGTCTCAATTTTATCATCTAGTAGTATATTTAGTCATTAATTTGGTCATTGATTTAGTCATTGATTTAGTCATTAATTGCCACAATTAATGACCAAATATATAAAAAAATATATTAGTATATGATCACTCGAGAAAACCAATTAATGACCAAAGAAATATGACCAAAATGTTGGTAGTGTTATAAGATACTGTAAATTAGCTACTAATAGTCATATATCTGCAAAATTTAGTCATTGTCTGAAACCAATTAATGATCAGAGAAATATGACTAAATTTTGGTTGTGTTATAAGATACTGTAAATTAGCTACCAATAGTCATATATATGCAAAATTTAGTCATCATTTGCAATCACAAATTTATCATTTTTAGTAGTCATTTATCTTTTTTTGGTAGCTTCATATTGATTATATATACGTCTAATTTAGTAGTTTATATTCATTTCAATTACTTTCATTAATAATCATTATAAATGACTAATTCAGTTGTATATTCATTTTATCTGTGTTCATTATTAATCAATATAAACTACTAGTTTAGTATTTTTAGATTGATTTTATATGTTCATTATTAATCAACATAAATTAATTTGTATGATTTTGCGACTAAATTCAAAAAATTTCATACAATGTGCATGTTCATCTAATATGAAAACACAAAGTTACATATCTTAATTACAATACTAAACAATATCAAGTGCAACTATAAATAATTTCAACCACATAAATTATATTATATTAAATGTTAAAGTATTACAATATGAGTTTCCAACTTAATATTAGTTGGACTACAATTTATACATGAAATGATATTTCATCATTTCAAAACATTAGCATTGTGTTGCCAAGGCATTGCAGGTGAATTCAACAACTCTGGAGACTTGAACATCAGTTTCTATGTGTGTGTCTTATGTGGGATATTGACTCTAAGGGTATCACTAGATTGGTTCTCTTCTCTCTCTCTTTTTGTATTTGTCACTCCATTGTTATTTCTCTCAACCTCTTTCTTCAATCCCTGCTTCTTACCTTCAATATTGAGTTCCTTTTCTGGAAAAAAAAGAAGATACAATACAGACTGTAAGACATGAAATACAATGAACACTAAAATATAAAATAAAGTAGACTATAACAAGTTTATACGACAGATACCTCAACATCATCAATGTCAAATCCATTTTCCCCATACAAGTAAGAAACTCGAACAATTTTTCTTCAGTTAGGCGATAGTGGCCACTATAATGTGGCCAGATGGCCTGTATAAATAAAGAAAATAAAATGTCACCTTATAAAATATCACCTTAGTAACTTAGTATTCAACCTTCAAAGAAAGCTTAGGCACAATCATGCCAACTAGGTTACATGCTAAAAAGCTCAAGTTATAGATAAGATGTGAAAACAAATAATATGAGGTGTGTGTTTAATCCTTGTCATTTTATTCGCAACAACATTTCATTTTCTAATGCATGAACTTGGTCAAGTATATAAACAACATGCTGTAGCTAAAATAACAACATGAAAGTAAACTTTTCTCATAGTCATGAAAATATTTAACACAAAATAGCAATAAGGATTCTAATCAGTGTCGTGTAATACTAAGTTCATCTTCAAGCTTTGGTTATTGTTTAAATTGACATGATATCAAGTATTTTCAATTTCCTAGTTAAACGAAAAAACAAAATCAAAAGAAACGTTCAAAATATAATCAAAGAGAGAATATCATGGAATGGACATTGCAATTATAAAAAAAAATTGTTTACATGTTCACCAATGTCTTGTCTGGTATCCCTAAAACATTTTCTTTCCCAAAATAACCATGAAGTGAAAGAATCACAACATTAAAAACCATAGGAATCCCTACTAGAAACATTTCCAAAGTCAATGGCTTAGGTGCCTCAAGGATCTCTAACACCAAATGAATCATATCCAAGACATGCTCTGCATTGTCTCCCCATCCTTTTTCCAATCACACTTCCTGTAACCTGCCCACAGCAGAGTCAAGTTACAATGAAACGAAGGCATTGACATTTGTTTTTATCTTTTATATATTTAAAATTTGAAGCTGATTTGTTTCAGGAACATAAAAATTCATATTTAAAGTCTTCCTGACATATGAGAAGGTATCAATCAAGCACGACATCAGAAAAATTGACCTCAATGAGGTCCTCAAACAATTTCTACAATGTCAATATTTTTCTTGCTATGATATCTTGGGTGAAAAAAAACATATGTGCAAAAGAAAAATCCATATATTACTTATGTTCAAACTCTGTATATGGTGTATTTTTAGGTAGCTTTTCAAGATTTTCCTCCGCCTTTACCAAAGCGAACTGTAGCTTGGTTAAAGTTTGTATCCCTTCATTTAACATCAATTTTTGCAAGATAAATGTCACACATTATTCTTTACTATTTCTCAACATGCTACATATGATAAATTGAAAGTCACATAAAACCAAAAGAAAACCATTTTCTAACCAAAACAAACAAACAAACGGTGCCTCTAATAAAACTTCATTCTAATATCAACAAATGAAAAGAACGTAGACCATTTTCGCTGCTTGACTTTGCCTGTTTTTGTTATGAAAATTCTCAAGCTTGAGGAACCAAAAAATGTGAAGGAAGTTGTAAATGTGAAAAAAAATATGTTGACCTTTGTATACTTCTTCAAAATGATGTGAATGATGCCATTTCCGGATGTGGTAAATCTCATAATAAGAAATTGCCACATTGGGTGCAAAGATTAACTATAAAAACTTGTGGACATGGCATGTATTCTAATAAATTTCATTCCAATGACTACCATGGGCCTCCACAGGTTACAAGTCCTCAGTATGTCAATCTTGATGATGAAAGAGGGCTGGAAATAATAAGTATGGGTGGTCCTAGTTTGTATGGTTGATATCTTCAAGCCAAGGTCAACATCTTAATGAACCTAGGTTCTGACATGGTAAACCTAGATCTGGTCCTCACCCAATTTCACTCCATCATACTTTTTCAATACTCAAGAGGACATAATTGTCCTTCAACTTATAATAAGGTTGTTTTTGAGGTTATAGATAAAGCTTATCCAAAGAAAATGGATTTTTGGGCTCCAAGAGATATGGATAATTTAAATGATAACAATCATATGTTTTTTCCCCGAGATTCAAATGTAGGGATGAATTTTGTGGATTTTACTAATAGATAGAATGAGAGAAATAATCCACGAGGAACATCTACTAGTCATTGTGATTAGGGAAATAATGAGAGATAATAAGACTATTTAGGTTCAAATCAAAGATGGTGTTTTGAAGGCTAAATAATTTGTACGGATCTCCAAAGCCTTGATATCAGGACATGATTAGCATGGCTATAACTTGTCGTGGACTCAGTCTAGTCTAAGAGCTTTATCTGGTGTCTTTTGTTTCCCTTGTTGGATATACTTATGGATTTTTGGTTTTGAACAATTTTGAGGCGATACTTACCACTGCTAGTGATGGTAGACATCTATCCTTCTATCCTGACCTTCTATATTCCCTCTTCTGGTAAAGCCATAGTAGGTTTTCTGGAAGGTAGGGCATATTTTTTCTACTCAAAAGGGAGGGATCCCTCTTTTTCAATTATATCAAGGTTATCTACTATTTTCTCCTTGATTTCCTTGATATTAATTTGATCATCCATAACTTGCAACGCAATAAATTTCTAGTCAGTTCATTATATTATAGTTCTTGCAAATACAAATGACATAAAATTCTTTACAAATGCAATGAAGACAAGCTTAAAATGAAAAATCCCAATATAAGTGAAGTTTTTTTTTGTTTCTTAGCTTACAAATTGGAAGATTTTGTGGGCAATTGTTAGAGAATCAAACATAGGCTAAGAAGTGCCCTTACCAAGTTAAAATGAAAGATCTTAATGTAAGTGAAGTGTTTTTTTATTTTTAGCTTACAAATTGGAACATTCCCTAGGTAATTGTCTGAGAATCAGAACTCGACTAGGAAGTGCCCTTAGCAAGTTATAAAGCTTACTAGGATAAAAACACAAGGTTCTAAGAGTGGCTAAGATAATGGGGTCATGAAAGGGTTTTAACTTCACCACGGTATGTTATTGAAAGATTAGAAAAATTAGACTTGCATATAGTTTTAGAAGTGAAAATAGGGAGACCTCAAATACGACTTGTTGCAAGCAAAAATATGAAGGAATGGGGTTAAAATATACCCTCATATTGGATTTGACATATAAATATGACCATTTGATAGCTTTTATGGATGGGTGATGGAATAATTGATATCGAAGAATGGAATGCAAATGAAATCAGTAAAAATAAAATTCTAGAAGGCCTAATAATAGACACTAAACTAGATAATCACAAACAAATCCATGAAATCCACAAGGTCTGTTACTAGGCCCTAATGTAAGAAACAAATTGGGTTGTGATAAGAAAGTGCTAGTAAGTGGTCATGCAAATGTGAAGAGTATCTATATATTTCTTAGCAATTTCATTCTTGGGTATCTGGATAGCCAGTGTCTTGAGAGGATCTCAAACAAGGAACCTTCTAATTGTAACAACTCATTTGTTCCATTTTAAAAAGAGATGCTTGACTCTTTGACACTAGTTAAGGTGCAGGCTTGAGTAACAAAGATTCAAATCTATTATTTAAAGTGACAAATATAGAGCAAAGATGAAAAGATACTTGGATCCTCTTGTGTAAGAACCTTTGTTTGAGCAAAATGACAATCATAGTTGTGGTGACCAATTCGCTGGTAATAAAAATTCACTGCATGTGAGCATGTGCCACAACAATATTTGGAGTAAAGCATGGACTACCTGCTTGAATGGCACTGCAATCTACTCCCTATCCACATGCATAATCTATATTGTATTGGAGTACTTTGGGATCCACATTTTGTTTAGCAACACACCAAGACTTATATGTTCTTGTAACTAGTGCAGGGGTGGTTATTGTTGCTAGTGTTGTAGAAATAGGTGCAAGGGTGGTTGGTGTTACTGACATTGTAGAAATAAGAACATGAGTTGCACTCTAGATCAAAATCAAGTTTGTTAATCATTGTACAGCAGTGACTTTTAACAATCCAAATACTAATTCAAATGGAAATAAACATTAGGCAAAACTTAATAAACCGCAAATATTTAGTGGTTTACAATTACATAGCTAGTTGAGTTTGCTCTCTGAACAAGTAAATATATTGAGAATGTTTATAAATTTGAAAAATGAGTATCGAAAATATAAATATAGCAGGTAAATTCATCCTTGAGGTAATAAATAGTTGAGGCAATGCGAAAAATTCTTGTACAAAATTTTGTTGAAGAATCAATCCCTTGATGAAGTAATTAGAAGTATTCTATTTTATTCTTCTAATAAAAACCCTGATAACCTCATCCTTCCTTGATGATTTCCTGACTTACTCTATTCCCAAATCTGACATTACCAAGGGGATCCCTAGGTACTACACAATATGAAAATTATTTTCTAAGAGTGGTTGAGCCAGTAGGGAAAAGCATCACTAACAATAAACTATAATTCTGAATTAGCCTCACTCGCCATGATTCTAGATGCTTTACAAATGATATCCAAACACTTAAAGGCATTGTTGACCGACTCCAGATCAGGTTGTAATAGAGAAGTGACTCATTTTAAAAGTGACTACTGGTCACTTCGGTGTTATCCCGGATGAGAATGCCATGAAACCTATCCCGAGCTTTGTTGGCATCCAAGAGAAATTCCAAAGTGTGAGTTGCAATGATGTGTAAATAGGGAGCTAATTCGTAACCTTGTTTGGTTAACTTGTGTAATACCATTATGTTCAATGGTTTCCCAATCAAAAAAAAATGTTTGATGCACTACTAAAAATATATTTGACCATTTAAACAAAAATTTTGCCAAACATAAAACATGTTAGCATATGAAGGATAAATTTCCAATCTGCCCTGTTGTAGGGTTTATCGTAATCAATATTCAGCAACAAAATTTCCTGGCCAGTTTCTCTAGCCAACTCCATAGATTCCTACATTATGATGATAGTAACCAAATTGAATCTGTCATGAATGAAGTTGATCTGCTCAAACTAGACAATAAATGTAGCTAGCTTCTGGGCGCTCAAAAGACAAGGGTATTTGCTAAAATCCTATAAGATACATTCAACATAACGATAAGCCTCCTACTTCCAATGTCATCCTTTACCAAATTCATGGGGATCAACTTGATCAAGGCCTGATTCTAAAGGTCACCCATCCTACCAGAATGGAAGATCTCCCTACCATCATTAGTAGGTCATCCCCAACAACATCCCACATCATTTTGGAAAATTAAAAAGGAAAACAATTAAGCACAGGATATTTCTTATCCATATAGTAGAGAACTTTAAATAGTCCTTAGAATAATCATCGCTAAGCATGTATCTTTTTGTACACCAAACCTTGGTTGGAGCAACCTTTCAGCATACCTCCTTTGTAGCCTTCACATGATCAGTGCAATCATACACAGAAACAAAATTATGGAAGTGAAAACAAACATGGACCTCAGACTAGAACATAAGTGAGAACATGATGAAGTTAAGAGTGATCCTTGCAATGGTCTCTTGTAGGAGCAGGTTTCCAGGCTTGAGCATTCAATTAGGTGTCTTAGGAGTATAAAGTCATGGATGTTATTGATAGATTTCAAAAAAGCACTGACCATATTTATTGAGCCGCTCATGCTCCCATTCTATTAGCCTTGCGTGTATTATGATGTCAATATATTTCTCTTGACAACTGTAATATGCCTAATAGAATATTTTCAATGACAACAAAGACAAATAATAACATTCACAATGAATTTTTATTGAGTAAAGAACATATAAATAGAAATTTCTCATCAACACCCAAATTACCAATTTTCATTAATCAAATATGTCGGAATACAAAGAAGTTGGATGAGGTGCACCTGAGCTTGCACAAGGTGTTACACAGTAATTTGTCACCGTCCCTGTTACCCCTTCTCCCGCACCTTGGAGGACTCTTTTCGGGACCTGTGAGAAGTGACATGACTTGGAAACATTTGCATTATATTCCCCTAGACATGTACTTCATATGCCTTGAAGACACCTTCTGCAAAATACTCATAAAAATAGCCCTTTTTCTATTGGCACGGTTCCACTATGTATCATTCGCGCCAATTGGGGAAATCCTCCAAAGAGGGTGCGCCAGCTGGCGCTCTATCTCAAAGTCGCACTCGCGCCAGCCCAGTTGGGTAAAGTTTTTAACAAACAAACTTACGAAGGTTCTTCCTAACCCACTCATGAACTGAATCTATATTGAGTTGGTTTAGTTTGGCTTCGAATCTCCATATGAGGGAAGTAGTTCTCCACCTCTCATGGAAGCTTCTTAGTGATAAAGCAAATCGCATGAATATTGTGGATGATCCTAACTCCTTCCCCTCTATCTATAAAAGCTTGTCCTTTTGCCTTTGACAAGCTAGTTCTAGTTCCAGAGTTCCAGATTCTAAGTCCCAAAGTCTGAGAATTGCTAAGTTCATGCTACAAGAAGCCTTCTTCATTCCCATAAGGCTAAATCTAAAGTGAGGGATTCTTGTCCAAGTAACCAAGGAGAGAGAGGCTTGCTCCCCATTCCCAACAAGCTTTGCAAGGCATGTGCTGCTGATCACCCAGCCAAAGGAGGATTTGACGTCAGAACTATGGTTGTATTCTTCTTTGTTTATCAATAATAGACGACTATCATTATGGTTCCACTCTTATTGTCTTTTGTAATGATGATTGATTTATATCCTTTCTGACTGATATATATAGTTGCATCTATTGGATTTTATGCTTGTATTTGTGTCGTTCTTTGCATGTGCAAGTGTCTTTTCACGAGGATCGTGGGGATCGTGACCAACCGGAGCAAAGGAACGGGAGCGACGACTCTTCTACAAGTACTAGTGTTGCAATCCAGGTAGGCCCTCATCATCGGCCTTTGATTTACAATTAGGAACTTGTGTGTTAGCGTTGTTTGATTGTTGCTAGACCCCATTTGGGCTATTAGGGATCGCCTCTATCCGCAGAGGGGATTTACCTCCACAACAAGTTGGCGACTCTGCTGGGGAGTTGGCTTTTTGTCTTGTTGTTTGTTTTGTCTTGTTGTTTGATTTGTAAACTTTAGACGGAGCCTGAAGTACAGCCAGATAGCCTTCGAAACGGTATTGCTCTGCATTAGCAAAGTAGATCAACGCCACTTCAGTCCATCTCTGGTTTGGTTTACGAACTGAACAGCTTGGAACTTGCCTTGTTTCTTGGTTGTTTCTTGGTTTCTCCTGCTTGGTTAGCCTTCTGGGTTGAGTCCTTGTGTTGCTTCTTGCCCCTTGGTGTACCTAGATATTGTTGACTTAGCTTTGGCTCGTTTGTTTTTTATTTTTCCATAGCAAACTTGGTTGGCGCTCTTTTATAGCATTATAATCGCGGTAGTTGGCGCTTGTTGCTCATTGACAACCCGCGCTAATATCTGAAAGGCACTAGTTTTAGCCTGACAATCGCGCCAGGCCTGGGAACTTTTGAAGTTTGCTTGGTTGTGAGCCCTCTGGGCTTGGTTTTTGTACTGGGTGCCTTTTTTAGACTAACTGAGTGTGTTGGAGTGTGATTTGACTAGCTTTGATCATTACCCTTTGGGTGTTTGCTTTTTTCCATCGATTTCACATTTCTAGCCCTAGGGCATCTAGTGGCTTTGTGTGTCGAGCCTTCCTTAGGTGTTTTGATCTTCTAGTGGTCCAGTCGACTCTCTGATTACTCCCTTGCACTTGTTTGGTGGTTGTAAATCATTTTATTGCGTTATTTGGGTGACTTGCTTCATTTTCACTTGAATTACGCTTCGTCTCGCTTTGAGCCTACATTACACGGCTCATTGGTGTCTTTGGGACTTTTCTCGTTCTTTGGAGGTTCGCTCTGTGATTTAGGGAACTGAATGTGTTTGTATTGAATATAATTTGTTTGTTATCATTTCTCAAAGTTGTTTAGTGCATTTTTCCATCAACAAAAAGAAAAAATATCTTCTGCTTTGTATTAGTTAATGAGAATTAGAGCTTTTCATTTTGATTAGTGAATAGTGATCTTAAACAAAAGTTTGTTAATTTCCATTAGCTGCATTAGGGAAGTTCTTTGTTGTTTTGTGATCATTTCGTTTGCGTGAAAGCTCTAAAACCCTCTCGCAACTAGCATTCATCGAATGAAATGACATATTGTGGCATATCGTTTGCATTTAGGGAATTTTGAGATATTACATACGGTAAGGCCTGAAAACTGAAACCTAATACAAGATCAACTTTAAAATGAACCGAATGAATCTAACAACGCATTGGAACATAACGCACACTATTTAGATGTCTAGGCTAGAGACGTGCTCCGACGTCGTTAAACCTAGTCACTTTTGTTTCCACTCAAGGTTGGGTGGTTCCTCCTTCTATGACTCAATAGTGGTCTAGTACGGAATTGTGATCCCACGTACCGTCGAGTATATGGGGAGACCCCACTAGGTTATCATCCTTTAGCCATAGGAAGCTGTGTCTGCCACCTTACGACCCGTAACGCACCGAACACAGCATTTGGGAAGATTGACTGTCGTACGGAAAGTCCTTGGTTTTCATACGATTACCAAGGTGTATATGCAGTTTTATAGATTGTCTGGTAAACCCTTTGCCTAGTTCTCCAGAGTAGTCACTTTTTGATCCTTTTCGAACTCCCTAAAAGAAAAGGCTCACCTGAGCATTTGTCACTTCGGGCTCACTAAACATTCGAAGGCGACTAGAGTCATCTTTTTGTCCTTTTCTCGACTCTTTAAAGATGAAAAGGTCAAGTTATGTCCTTGTGCCTTAAAAATTAAATCACTCGCGATCACGCACCTTGTTAGATTCTGTTTATTGGCCATTTGATTGTGTGCCTTGACTCTTTTTCAACCCCGTGTGCGATTTTCAGTTTGTGATGGCAACTTTTCCAGAGTTCACCAACCCAGGAAGCCCCTCTGACGGGAATCCTGGTCATTTTCCTCCTTTTGGGAATGTTGATGCTCCTTACATGGCAACGTTGTCCCTTCCTGGGTTAACTGTTGGGTTTCCTGTTTGGTTGTTCTCAACCTCTGTGGTCCCTAATGTTTCAACTATTGGTCAGTCAGTTCCTCCACCCGAACAACATCATGTTGATTCCAAGGTGGACCTCTCCCCTTCTTTGCCCGTTTCTACATCTTCATCTTCTACTTCGCCTGGTGAAAGTTTGGATTCAAGTAACCAGGTGGCTAAGAAGAAGAAGAAGAAGACGAAGAAGAAGAAGTCGCCTAAGTGAGAGGCTAAAAGTGCAGCGACTGCCCCGAGTATAGCTCAGGTCGGAACTCCTTCTGCTCCTCCGCGGAAGGTTAAGTTTCCTTGTAAATTGTGCAAGGGAGACCATCTTCTTCATGATTGTCATGGCATTCTTAGGATCTTAGAAGTATGGTCTCACGATCCGCCTTACCCCTCATCGTCCTTTGAAGCTCATGGAAATGCTACCCTATCAATTGGCGATGGTAAGAAGAAAGGGAAGATTCGATTCCCCTGTAGGCTATGTGAAGGCAACCATCTCCTTCACCTTTGTCTGCTCATGGATAAAGCTTCCGCTGTTCTTACAGCTTCTTCACCCCAACTCCCCGTTGGTTATCAGAGGCTCTCTTTAGACCCTCTTCCTGTCGACAAAGATATTGACTTAGATTCTTCTCTTGTCTGGGCTCCTCTTCTCGAACCTGGCTGTGCAAAGCCTGGTCCCGGCCAATCGTTGGTCGGAAAGAGTGTTGACTCGAGTTCACCACCTGTCGATCACTCTGTTTCGGAAGAGCATCATGCTCATGTTCTTCTCGTCTTGTCAAATTCTCCTGAGTCCGAAAATGACTCTCCTATCCCAGCTAATCCTGAGAGTCCTTCTTCGGAGCAGGGGGGTAATCATATGATTCCCCCACCAAGTAGTTCAGTCGTTTCCTTCGACTGGAGTCATTTGACCGCCTACCGCCTTCCATCCCATGTGCCTTTCCAGATTACAGTACATGCCTATGATAAGGCAGTGCCTGGCATTGTCCTGGACGAGGGTGCATCTGTCAGTCTTATGCCTTCCACTACTTGGCAAGCTTTGGGCTCCCCATAGCTTGTGCCAGTTGCAAAAAATATGATGGTGTTTGACGGAGGAACCAGTCAACCATTAGGGATCCTTCCGAAGTTCCCTATTACTTTGGGAGGCAAAACTGTCTATATAGACGTACTGGTTACCCAAGGTGCTTTAGATTTCAGTCTTCTCCTTGGCCGTGACTATGTTTATGCCATGGGGGCCCTTGTCTCTTCACTTTTCCGTGTGGTTTGCTTTCCACATGATGGAAGAATTGTGACTATAGATCAATTATCGTTATTTAGTCCCCCGGTGCCTCCTACGCAGTTCTCATCCCCTCCTGGTTTTTATCCACCGGTTGTATCTGCCCCACCACAGGTCCACTACGTGGCTACTTATCCCGTGCCTGTCTCCAGTGATGCTATCATCATGCATAGTGTCTTGGGGGCATTGGGTCCTGACTTCCAAGACATTATCCTTCCATCGGGAGTGGCACTCTTGGAAGCAACGGCTTCTTGTTCATTATGATGAAGTTCATTCGGAGCATAGTTCGCTTTCCTATGCCAAGCTCCTTAAAAAATGAAACTGGGTCTGGTCGAGCATAGTTCCTGATCTTGTGTCGATCTCCTTAAAAAATGAAACAAGGGTTATGAGGATAGTTCTTTTACTATGTCAACCTCATTAAAAAATGAAACAACTCCCTTTCCAAATCGAGTCTTTTGATTAAGATCTCGTTAAAATTACAAGTCGGTCTTTCCAAGGATCTGAAAGTGAACCTTTTCCATCCACTTTGTTGCATGCAATGAGGCTGGGGGCATGTACCTCGTTTTGCATCGTTATGCTGGGGGCATGCGAACTTATAACAAGCATAGTTTTTCGTTTCAAGCTTGTTGTAAACATGAAACCGAATCCAAGCAGAGGTCTCCATGTTCCAAGCTTGTTGTTAAAATAACCTTATACCCATTTTACATTCTCGTGATTTGTTGTCTTTACCGCTAAATTCTGTTAGATATCCTTGGTTGTTTTCATCCCATCGGCCACCATCTCTTTTGGCCGAATTCATAATGCTTTCACTTGTTGTTTTCTTTCCTGAGGGGACCGCAGTTTAAGAGTGATTTTGTTAGCTAGCTCTTGACCTTACATGTTTTGAGGCAATTCCACCATTGCTAGAACTAGTTGCTACCCTTTATACCAACTCATCCTCTAGGACGAATTTTCACCTTAAGCTATTTTCTGACTCGGTTAAAAATATTGAAAAGATTGCGAGTATTTTTCCCTTTTTGACTCGTTAAAGAGAATAAAAATGGAGGTCTTCTTTCAGCTCTTTTCTGACCGTTTAAAGATGAAAAGATTGCCGAGTTATTCCTCTTGACTCGTTAAACGTAAGTAAGAGGTAGTCACCTTTAAGCTCTTTTCTGACCATGTAAAGAAGAAAATATTGTCGGGCCCTTGTCGTTTCAAGCTTGTTAACGGTTACGAAACGACCTGGTTTCGATCGCTTTTTTACTTTTCAAAGTCGAGATCACTAATTATGAAAAGTACTCCTCGATCGTAATGGTCGGGCAGTTCTTTCGAGCATTGTTTTATACTTTTTCGGGCTCGAGAGACACAACTTTACGAAAAAGGACACCCCTGGAGTTTACTTTTTTTCGTCTTTTCAAACTCTTTAAACACGAAAAGACGTCGATTTCTTCCTCTGTCAGACCCGTTAAAACTTGATGACATTGGATTCCGTCGAAATGACGCTTTACAAGCATATGCTATCCCCTTCAAGCTTGTTAATAAAAATAACTGGGGTACTCGCCAGAAATGGTGGGGAAAATGGAACCACAATTATTGTCGTGTCGGCCATATGTCGCTCTTGAACATGGCACTTGTCTGCATTTGTGTCTGGGTGGGGACATCTCATCTTGTTTTTACACTTACTTCCATGGGTTTTGGGTGATCCTGTTTGACCTCTCATCAGCTCGTCGCCTCATCACCATGACCTCTGACCATTTGATGTCAAATATTGCCAATTCCACTGTCGTGCCGCCGATATGTTCAAGAGAAGTTGACCTCTGTAGAATACTTAACCTCCCTCTGATACCTCACATAATCCTGATTCACAAAACCTTTTTATCCTTCTCTGTCTCGTGTCGATGATGTGGGAAACATTATGGCCCACCTTCGATTAAGGTCCCTTCCTGTCGACTTCAGCTCATTATCCAGGAAGTTGACCCAGAGACTCCCTTCAGGTGCCTTGGAGCCTGCATGCCTCAATGGCAGGTTCTTCGTGTTCGACGCGAGGTTTTCATGATTGGCCTCTGATCGAATGATTCTACGGGTGTTCGACGCTGGCTCACTGATTCGCACGCCATAGATTGTACCTTTAGTACCTTGAGGACCATTGTCATTATTGGTGGTACCTCTCGTGTCTGTTAACAGTTTTCATCATTGACTGGTAATCAGACAATGTTCTTGCATGTTCGACTTCGACTCCCATATTCGCATGCTTGAACTTGTACTTTGTTCGGGTCGAGATGGAGCGCAAGACCCTAGATTTTGTCTGTTGAGATCTAGGTTGCGATTTTGTGGATTATTATGATCATTACATGACTCCTTCACTGGATGGCTGTGACCATGCCTGAGTTTGTTTATCGATCCTCACTGGATGGCTACGTCTATACCTTGGATCCAGATTTTTATGTACTCTGTTATGGATGGTTGTGCCCATACCACATACATCATGTACTTGAGATATCTATTGTACTTCTTCATGCAGTTTCTCCGGCGGCAGTATTTTCAGTTGGCCACGTTCTTGTAAATCATTTCACCCCTCTCTCTCTCTCTCAAGCCTCATGCTTTAGGGGGCATCTGTTACATAGTAATTTGTCACCGTCCCTGTTACCCCTTCTCCCGCACCTTGGAGGACTCGTTCTGGGACCTGTGAGAAGTGACATGACCTAGAAACACTTGCATTATATTCCCCTAAACATGTACTTCATATGCCCTGAAGACACCTTTTGCAAAATACCCATAAAAATAGCCCTTTTTCCATTGGCACGGTTCCACTGTGTATCATTCGCGCCAGTGGGGGAAATCCTCCAAAGAGGGCGCACCAGTTGGCGCTCTGTCTCAGAGTCACACTCGCGCCAGCCCAGTTGGGTAGAGTTTTTAACAAACAAAATTACGTAGGTTCTTCCTAACCCACTCATGAACTGAATCTATATTGAGTTGTTTTAGTTTGGCTTCGAATCTCCATATGAGGAAGTAGTTCTCCACCTCTCATGGAAGCTTCTTAGTGATAAAGCCAATCCCATGAATATTGTGGATGATCCTAACTCCTTCCCCTCTATCTATGAAAGCTTGTCCTTTTTCCTTTGACAAGCTAGTTCTATTTCCAGAGTTTCAGATTCTAAGTCCCAAAGTCTGAGAATTGTTAAGTTCATGCTAAAAGAAGCCTTCTTCATTCCCATAAGGCTAAATCTAAAGTGAGGAGATTCTTGTCCAAGTAACCAAGGAGAGAGAGGCTTGTTCCCCATTCCCCACAAGCTTTGCAAGGCATGTGTTGCTGATCACCC